>MU157941.1:36846-82753 GCA_015657495.1 Crepidotus variabilis
CGTGCATTGCTTCGACTTGCAGCTAGGACGACTCAAAACACGAGTCTTCCACCCGTCAACACCGCACCATTCACTTCAAAGAGGAACGTGCCCCCTGGGCCAAGGGCATGCTCGAACACAATCTGTCGTGCTGGCTAACTCGAATCGCCACCGGGTGTTGTCCACATCGAGGAGCTGAATCTTCGGCTTTGTTGTGGTCAACGTCGCGTTGGATCTTCGGGCGGTACGACGACGCACATCGCTTTGTGGACGACGATGTATGCGCCCACTTGGACATTTTAAACTCGACGAATGTTGTATACGGCGGTCTGGTCTTCGTGGAGGCGTCGTAGAGCGTTAATAGGAGTTAAGAAAACAGATTTCGCTGCCGTCGTTGGAAAGAGAACAAAATCTGGATCCCATTGTACGTTTCCTTTTCCTCCTTCGCCTTCGTTCTGATGTTTGCTGTCAGCCTGTCTCACAATGACCACTCCATCTCCATCTCCTACCTCCGATCTCACATTCGGGCTTCTTAGGAATTAACTCCAGCAGGGCATAGCGCTTTCCGGGCCTTTCGTGGCAGCAGCAACCGCGTCTACCTCCACGCCTTTTCGAAACGTGAACATTCAAAAACTATCAGTCCGTCGGATATTAGGTGTTGAGTGTCGGGGCGTGGATGTCGGGTGTTGAGATGTTCAAGAGGAGGCTCGACTGGAGAGGAAAACGAGGCTATGGATGCGCGTTCAACCCCTACCAACACTTCATCAAGCAACTTCTTCTGGGTTGTCACGTCATAGAAACCTTGACCTGGAGCAGCATACTTTCACCAACCCCACCTTCACATATGCGCCTAAACCTCGGCGATTCGAAGTTCGAGCATGAGTGGGTTCAGTTCGTCACGAAAACGTGATAGTGGGTGAAAAGGAGTGTGAGGAGAGGTGAACCCTTCCACTTCGTTCTGACTTCTACCCTCTTGATTTTTACACCTCGAATCCCTATTCCACACCTCACGTTCTACATTCACACTTCTTGTGTTAGAACTCCCAGTAGCGTTGAGCGCTTCCTAAATCTCAGAAGACCTGTGTCAGGAGCGAACCCATCTATCTTTGGTACTTACGGATGGAAGATGTTGAATGTTGTTGGGCGTTGGGTGGTATTATCGAAGAAACGAGACAGTTCGACAGGGAGACGATGAGCCCACGGGTTGTGGCTGTCATTGACCTTGGACTCTGCATTCACTCAATGAGCGTCCAATTGGCCCCGGTGTTGGGTAGGAGGTGCAGAACATGACATACACTGAGACAGCATCGCCCACAAATCGATGAAAAATAATTGACCTAATGAAACATAGCTTTGAAAGTTCTGTGATTCCTTTAAAACTTCCTTGGTTCATCACCACCCAACGGGGACAGGAAATTCGCCATGGCATGAAAGAGGAGACGCGCCGAACACGCTGCGCCTGCCCATGTGTCGGACCTTGAATACATGAATTTGGTAACAGGCTGATCATGCACAGCAAGTAAATCTTGCGTTCCCCGCCTTGCCACCACCACGATGGAAATTTCTTCAGATTCTCAGTGCATCCCACATTCTCCACCTCAAATGTGCGAACTAAATGCCGACAATGACAAGACAAACCACCTCGAGTTGGACGCACTTCCTCGAAGAGAGGCAGTGTCCAAAATCAATGCTAGACACGACCCAATGGCTCATCACCTCCCTGTCGAACTGTCAGCCATGATTTTTTGGCAATGTCTACCTGCCCTGCCGCCACCAGAATCATTCAATCGAGCAGATGACGGTTTAGATTCTCAGCTCGCTCAAATCACCCACTCGCTCACTAGCGTCAACCAAAATTGGAGAAATATTGCATGCTCGACTCCTACACTATGGAATTCTATTTTTCTCAACGTCAAGGAGGACGTACTCTGCCAGGAGAATTTCGATTCGCTTCTCACAAACATCAAGCTTCGACTACAGCGCTCGGGGAGCCTACCTCTCAACATTCGTTTCCGTGATCAAATCGATGACATTGAGGACCTCGATGATATAGATTTATCACTCAGACAAGCTATTGTAGAGGAACTCTGTCGGGAAGCACATCGATGGCAGAATATCTGCTTTGTGGGCCTCGAGAAAGTCCTTGAAAACATTCCGAAATATACTTCTGAACTAACAGTTGGAGCGCCTCAACTCTCCTGCTTGATTCTCGAAAAGACTGATGAACTCAATTATCACAGGCATCGTTGGTCTCCGACGATTGGCAATTTCAATGCCCCATCTCCTTCGCCATCATATCTATCACTCAAAATTTCACTGCTCGACGCCGATATCTTCAACTTTCATCGGTTAACAATCTCCCACTTTCATTCCCCCATAACTTCGTCCACATTCCTATACATCCTCGTCAACTCGCCATGCTTAACAACGTTTACCACTAGGATTGGACCCACGGCCAAGGACAACAGACCCTCACTCGCCCAATTTAATTTCCCCTTCAGACATACCTCCTTGCATACCTTCGATTTGAAGATCGGACGTCGAGATATCGATGACCCATTTCCCAAGATTACACTACCGAACCTTGAAAACCTAAAGCTCACCACTAGCAGCTTTAGATGCAGTGGTTTCCATGAATTCCTTTGCCGTTCATCCAGTCGTCTCAAAAATTTTGATCTGACCTCGTTCTGGGACGAGGAAAATTTTATATCCACCTTACATCTGATGCCGGCCCTTGAGGTTCTTCACAGCGACACTGAAATTTCGCCCCGATTTTTCCAACATCTCGGTCGAACAGCCGATCGAGCCGCCGGGTTTCTCCCTTGTCTTCAGGCTATTCATTTTACTACTCATAAATTTCCAGAGGAAAATTTCAGCTGGTCCTTAATCCGTACGATGATCCCAGTCGAACCTACCATCAACCATCGACCGCTTTCCAAAGTCACTGTCGAATTACACCCCGAACTGAGATTGTCAGAGGAGGAGGAGATAATCTTGAAAGATCTATGGGAAAGCGATATTGTAATTGAGGTAATAGTCAAGTATTAGTAAAAGAACTGTTGCCTTCAAGTTGAACAAAAAAGAGAATAGATAATGAATAACATTTATTGAACATTCGCATTCGAAGACGTGAGCTTTATCTCAATTGTCGTCGCACACTCAATTGAGGTCTCAGACAAAACCTATAACCCAGGATGTTTTTAGTAGACCTGGTGATTTTCTTGAGTAGGTTTAGATTTATAATCACACGCAGTGTGCGACGGCTTGAGAAGAGTGAATAGAGTTAAAATGACAAAGAATAGGTAAGTAACGGGAACTCGAAAATGAAAGAAAGTGGAGGAGCTGAAGATCTGAGTGTTCAGATATTAGAAATATTCGAGGGATTCAGCGAATGATGTTAGTCGTCGGTGCTCAGTGATCAGGCGGGTGTAGTTGGGTATTGGGATGGTTGGATGTCGATGGTTGTACGTGGAACCTTCATTGAGGAGTCGAGAGTTTTTACGAAAGATGTAGTGATCAGCGGTCAGCGGTCAGGAGGAAATAGTTGCGCGTTGAACGATCGGTGTTGGATGATGGGTTTCGGTGTTGGTGTTGGTGTTGGTGTTGGTGTTGGATGATGTCGGTTGTGGACTCAGATGAGGATCGCGCGGAGAGGCAAGAGAGTCTTAAAAGATCTTGATCTCGTACGTGGCTTCTATTTCTTCATTCTCAACTTCGTTCTCATTCTCTTGGTTGTTTTTCATAGACTCTCTTCATCTTGTTACAGATACGTCAACTACCACCTTCGTTCTTCGCGTCAAAACGAATTTAAATGTTAGTTACGACTGCCTCTGAGGTGTGCCTCCGTCTCCACAACTCAAATCGTGCATCCGTTCATCCGTTCATTCCATCACCCAGCGTTTTTTTACGTCAATGAAGATCGAGAAAGTACACCATCAAGAGAAAGCAGCTTTTTCTGCTATTCTGTGCTTTGCTCTGCCTGCCATGGCGCCTCGATGACTGTTTCACCGGTCGACAACGCCCTCGCCGACCTCACATCGATTCCAGGTTTGCGGTCTTCACGAAAGAACTCAAGTGGTCGAATCAACCTGAATGTCTATCGAAGTATCAAGGACTCGATGAATGCTGCTTGTGTAATCCCGTGCGTTTCTTCTTTCCTTCATAGAAATCTACTCTCACCTTGCAATTGCACCAGAAATGTATTATGGGATTCCCCTTCGCCATCTTTGATTCCTTCGTCATGTTCATGGAACGCGCTCTGTGGCATCTCGCCGCTTCCTCAATCTGACGCTCTTGCATGGCCTTGTGACTCTTGCATAGCCTCACAAGGCCGAAAAAAACATACATCACGAAGGACTCTATCCACCCGGACTGGTGTTGTGGAATTGACTTTAAGTCTTCTGTATCCACGTACGCCCGGCCCCAAGATTTTTTCTTCTGTCAATCAATATAATCTTCTTATACCTTGGTCTTCTTTAATTGAATTGCTCCTCGTATTGTGCTGGTGGCTATCCTCGCAGTCTCCGCGCTGTCGTGGCCGAATCCTGCCTTCCGGGTCGAGAGATCACTTGTGGTAGACTCTATAATTCAAAATGTATGGTTTCTCGACGCTCTCTCTTCCTCCTGAATTCCAACTCTCGTGTCTTCCGCAGATCACTGACCTTGACTCTCGGATTGTCCTTTGGCTGCCGCTATTTTCCGCCACTCAAGTACTCGCTATTTTTATGTCTTTCGACGCTACTTCCAAACTCTAAGTGGCACTGGATCGTGTGATCCTGGCTATTATAACAGCTTCTCTTGGAGGTTTACAGCGAGCGCTGAAGTATTCTCCTGCACTGTAGTTGGAAGATCAAGATTCAAAGACCCAATGTTTCACATATATTGAGGGTTTAAATGAACTTCATACCACCGCCATTATCCTCAATGTCGTCAGTCTTTGCCATCGAGTATCCTGTTACTAGAACCATTCAATGGAGAGGGTTATCTCTCATCTCTTACGGGGGCGCTTTCATAGTTGTCATATTTCTTACCTTGCTCAATGGTAGGTCCCAATACTCGTTTCGTTGTTCCGGACAACAAGAGCTAAAATTTGTTGGAGTGGCTCTGGTTGGCTACGAGACTGCCAGCGTCTTCCAGACAGATTTCAATTTCACCCAGCATTTTTGGTACACAAGTTTAGTGCCTTACAAAAACTCTCGGCAAAAGGGCCTATGTGAGCCCCACTTATTCAGTATCGGTGATCAAGTACGAACAGTCAGAAACAATTTTGAATGGACCGTCGTCAGTATCGAAAGGGTTAGCGATCACACAAGTAGAGCAGGCTTTCCTTATCGCGGAAAAGCTCTGGATAATTGCGATATCACAAGGCTCGGTTTGAACAGTACAGCCCCCCCAGGAAAACTTCCGGTTCTCCTCGAGTGTTTCAATATCGAAGGATATCATGTTACGTTCACCATGATTTTCCAGCTGGTTCTCTACGTCGAGGGACAGGCTGAAGACCTCATCCTGCCACGTAAACCGCCACAAGATTTCAGTTCTGTGTACGTGCCAATCCTCTCTCACTATAAGATAAAAGGCTCATCAGGTATAAAGGACAATTGACCCATACCTCAGCGCATATGATGACTTTTTCTTCGGAGAAGAGACCCGTACCACGGCGGTCTTGGACAATCATTGTCCCGCTTCATCGGGAACCGCAGAATGTGCCCAAAAATTGCCTAGTTTCAAGGCTACTGTTAGTAACTGGGTCAGGCCGCCGAGGCCGCTGGATTCAAAAACTCATGCACCTTTACACAACTTTATCCAAACAATGTATGCTTGGCTCAGAGTGGAGCTCGGGATTGACAGCTCCAATAACTTTCTACTTCACCGAGAGGCCTTGCCAAATGTAATCATTCAAGGCAGAAATCTTACACTCTACTCAGTCTTGGAAGAGCGCTGGTTGTGGGGACAATTACCCTACAACGTGTCTAGTCTCCCAATCATTGAAGCCGAATATCTCTGCAAGTACCAGCAACTCAAATCACCAGGCACGCTCATTATTTCCGTACTGGTCGCGGTGCTCAGCATGTTTTCAAGTGGATGGGCGTTCTACCTGTTCATAATTTCGTCGTTAGCAAAGCGGTCCCGAGGAGGCAAGTTTTTTTATTGTTGAAATTTATTCGACAATCTACTAATCTCTCAAATTTGCAGCTAATTCGTGTGAGGGACATAAAAACATGTTGGATCAAAGCGTGGAGACTCTGGGTTATGAGCCAGATACGACGACTATTTCCGGTAGTCAAGAGCGGGAAGAATGGCCACTGGCAGACCTTGAACGAGGTCGGTGATCGGATGATCGCGCCAGCATGGGTATGCCATTCAGGTTGTAGAAAGAATTATGGACATATTCTGCGCCTCATTTGGACATTTGCCTTCCTGCTTCCTTGATCAGCTCATGCTGCTATTAGTATTGATGCACTCGATATCTGGTCCATAGCTTCATCGCCTTGTGAAAGGAATGCCTTCTCTTTGCTCGGTCTTGATGGTTGTCCGCTGATATATGAATATGCAAATACTGGCCTTCTGGCTTGATGAATCTTTCTCCGAATTGCTTTTTATGCCTAATCAAACGTTTCTTGTAAATTTTCCTGGACTGAAGTTGCAGTCGCCTTCTGGAATTATTTTTCGACACTGCTCGCACTCAAGACGACTGAGAGTACACTCTCTTACTATTTGATGAGTGCACAGTAATTTGCTCAGATGCTCGCCGTTTTGATACCGTTCTCCAGTTCAAAGAGGCGCTAGCGCTGCAGCGCTATTGATCGCTTCGAATTTCGTGGTCTACAAAGCTGTCACTCACGCTCGTATTTGTGGCGCTTCCGATCTCTGAGACACCAAGTAGTAAGAAAACTCTCGCAAAATTGAACCCCCGAAAGCTATGCTTTATAGATATCAAGTATAAGTAAAGCTTTCGCTCTAAATCAACTTTACAGCTCTGTTTTTCAGGTTTTCGATGTTGTCCGTTTTCGCGATTGACTACCCTGTTACCAGAACAGTTCACTGGCGATGGATCACTCCTATATCGTATGCGGTCGCCTTCATAGCCATCGTGTTTTTAACGCTACTCAACGGTGCATGTGAATAATTTTCTGTCGGTTAACGGTCACTGACGTTTTGCAACAGTGGCTTTGGTTGGCTACGAGACTGTTAATGTCTTCACAAATGATTTTGATTTTTCCCAACACCTCTGGTACAACAACCTAATTCCCTACCAAGACGTCGGAGCGGACAATCGCTGCGAGCCTCATCTTTTTAGCACAGGCGATATTGTGCGAACGATCAATGGCACCTTGGATTGGACCATCGTCTCCATCGCAAACAAGAACAGCGGCATTCATAGCGCAGGGTTTCCTTATAGTAACAATCCCCTGGTTGATTGTGATGTCTCTAGGATTAGTCTGAATGGCGTACGGGGTGGCTTTGTCCAAGTAGACATTGCCGTCCTCCTCGAGTGTTTTGATATCAACGGGTATCGTGTCAATCTGACTACTACTTTTAACGGTGCCGACGTCGAAGGAAGATCAAGTGGCAACAATCTTGTTCGGCCCTTGAAAAGCGATTTAAATTTCGAGACATTACCATCTCAATTCTGGGCTGACTCTAAGTACGTTTTACTTTTTCTTACTGGAAGGTAAAACTCATCAGGGTTCCAAAGATTACACGAAGCATCTGCTCTTGCATGTTGGGACTTGACGGAGTGGCTTAAACGTTCACAAGAGGCCAGTTACAGCATCTCGGTGATTGAAACGTTGTGTCCAGCTTCATCGGCGCACACAGATTGTGCCCGGAGATTGCCAAACTTCAACGCTTCAGTCGCTGATGAAGAGAGAGCTTTGAATTGGCCACCTGAATATCCACTGGCTGACGGGTATTATAGTAATACCCCTATTCCCAACTTAATCCATACAACCTACGCTTGGATCAGAGCTGAGCTTGGTATTGACAGTTTCAATAACTTTCTACTTCATCAAGAAGCCATGCCGATCATATTCAAGCAGTATCGCAGCCGGGATTATTACCTTTATTCGAAATTGGAAGATTTATGGTCAACAAAATACTTTCCTCTCGTTGTGTCTGGTCCAATCACCATCGCAGATGAACATTTTTGCAAGTCCCAACAGTTGAAGTCACCAGGCGCGCTTGTTGTCTCCGTACTGGTTGCAGTTCTGAGCATGTTCTCAACTGGATGGGCGGTGTATCTTCTAATAATTTCATCACTTGCCAAACAATCTCGCGGAGGTGAGTTTGTAATTTTAAATGATTTCATCATGGCATTTTTACTAGTTGATTCTGCAGCCAACTCATGCGAGGGACATAAAGACACGTCATATCAGAGCTTGGAAGTTGTAACTTCTAAAGTAGATACCGTTACAGGGAGTTAGGTCCAGGAGAAGCAAAAAGAATGGCCACTGGCAGACCTTGAATGAGGTCGGTGATTTGTTATCTAAAAATTGGGACGGTCGGACCACGAAAGTTGAAGGATTTATTGCGAGATTATATTATAAGAGAGAATATCTAAGAACATATTTTGGAGCTGTTCGTTGGGAATGGACCAGCAGACGACGAGAAGAAAAACGAGCATATAAGCCTTTGTATAGTCTAGACTCTATTGTAAACGCCCCTCTGCATTAACACAGACGTCAACTGCGTAACAGACCGTACAATGGATGCGGCTAGGTGTTACGGTCAGATGGTTGATTCATGAGCGATGTGGTTGGGGTTGGCTGGAGCAGAAGAGCTTGATCGAGAGTAGATGAGCGTGATTGGAAGAAAGAATTGGTAGACTTTTTATGACCGTAGCAGTCATCCGGGGCAGATTTAGCAGCCAAGAATGGACTCGAGAAGTCGACAAATTTAATTATAATTTGGAATTAGAACAAGAGCATTAAAGAATAGTGGATTAGAACACAGGAAGGATTTAACCCACGATCAGTGCCTTCCCCAAGCAAACAACGTTGGATGACGAATTAATGTTATCCGCACAACTTGTCATCTATGACAAGTTGTATGCGTTTGACGCAAAGCTATGAGGTTGTTTGGTTGGGGATGAAAGAATGGAAGAGAAAAGAAAGGGGAGATTATAAAGAAATTGATAAAAGAAAACTGAACTTGTTCGATAGATTGCCACAAAAAGAACGTAGAAGGTCAAGAAAGGAGAGAGGGAAATCATCTCGATCCGAGTATTTTGGGTATGCCACTCCCAGCAGAGACCGCTTGTACGAAGTCCCCGACATCTTGTACTAGTTCAATTCAAGTTGCCAGTGCGGACGCCTGCTGAACCAACCAAGGTGGAAACTATAAGGCATCCAACCAGGAGCGGCAATGTAGGGTTTTTTTCTTACATACAAAACAAAAATTTCGATTGATGAAAGTGATGGTGGTTGGAGGTGGAAATTTAAAGCTGAAAAAATCGATGGCGATAGCGATGAAAAGCGGCTCGATACTGATGTCGGGAGTCGGATAGCTCGGCTATCTGAATATCTCCCACAGCCACGCTGATGTAATGGTCTCTGCGGTCTCACGTGCAGCGTGTTGAAAGCCCCTAAACGCGTTCCCATACCCATTTCGGGCGCCTGATTTGGAGGTTGTTCTCCAGAGGGTGGGTCTGAAATTATTTCCAGCGCTTTATACGCGATTAAACATGACTTATATTATGCGCTGTGATCCCTCTAGCTTGAATGTAGATATAGATTATGAAAGTGTAACTGTGGTTCAAAAATTAAAACAAGTTACTCAATTTTGTTGAGATTTGAGACCTGAAAGTTCAAAATTGAATCATATATCTCAATCTTTCTAACTGTATTGAAAGGAATGTACCTTTAGGTGTTGCTGTGTCGCAGACCGGAAAAAAATGGTAAATTCAGCTCTGCAGCGACCCTGATATCTTCAGCGCTTCTCCTCGCTTCTCTCTCCTCCGGACGTGTCGGCTAGTGTCGGCTTCAACCCAGGAGAACGGTATCCGCTATCCAGCATCAAAACTTAGCAGTGCACAGATACGTGGACAACATCACGTTAGACGCGTCTCGTCACAGCGCGTTTTCATACACTGTACAGCGTTTCTGCACTGCTCCTCTCCAGGACGTGCATCGATGAAGATTACTCAAAATTGCACTACTTCTCTACGCGGTCGAACGTACCCTGCCGTCTGCTCGTCACGGAGTGCGTATACGCTCGAGAACCCGGGGCTACGAAGATGTAGCGGGCAGATGCTATCTCATAACATTGAACGTCTTTCTGTACGTTGCCTTTTACTTTTGTCGTTATCAATTTCATCCTGACGCACTCTTTTCAAAATACGTACTCGCTCATCTCTCTTTTGCCCGTCGCCTTCCTTTGGAACTTGGTTTGCGGCGGTCACTGTCCACATCGCCCACCGTCATCTGCTTCATCTGTCTATTTCACTATCCACCTAACTACGACCAAATCCTCTGTCCCCTCCGTCTGAATCCACGACAATTAAAACGCGATGGAATACCATGGGTCCAAGGTTTTTCGTCGTGTTCCGAGTGTGCGATACCTGCTCATCGTACACGCCCACTTCGTCACCGCCAACACCGTCCTCGCAGATGTGTTAATCGACCTCTTCTCGCCCACACTTCGACGGCCATGAAGGCTAACGTGGGCTCTAGACTATGCGTTGTGTCAATACATTGGTGGAAATTTATATGGCGCCTCGGATACCCTCACGAGGAGAGAGAAAGAGGATGTTCAGTTTGGAATGGGAATGTTAAGGACCACGTCTTCGGAATGGCGATGTAAGGAGGTCTGGGAGAAGGAGGAAAAAGGAGATTTCTTGCCGTATGTCCCTCCCTACCTAACATTCTTCAATATAACCTCAAACTAAATCGTACATCCCAGTCATTTCACTTGACATACTCCATATTATCCACCACCGTACTTTTCTCTTCCCCTCTAGCACCCACTCTTCTTTTATCTAAACTTGAACCTGGACCTGCAGTGGACCTGGGCTTCAACTCCAGCCGCACCTTGCCTCTCGAATACTAAAATCAGAATCTATCGAATCGATTTTAGATTTAAGGATTTGAAGGGGTCGAGGATTCAAAGTTGTAAAGACTCGACAAGTCGAAGATCCGAGAGGGTAGTGATATGATTTGGGAGTCGATGCCTCGATATTCGTGTTGAAGAAGAAGATTCACGACTGCGCCGGAGGAGTCACGCAGGAATAACAGACAGATGCGCTGTACCTGTCGACGTCTCGGTCTCATGAGCTCGTGAAGAAACTATCTCCTATTTGGAAGTTATTTCTTCTATCGAAGAGTGGCGTTGGCATTTGGATGTTGGATGTTGGGTTTTGGGTTTTGGACGTCAAGGGTTGGATGCTGGATATTGAAAGTCTTGTTGATCGAGGAGGAGAACCCAAGGTTGTGTGGAGAGGCGTTGGACCAAGAACGACAGATGGGAGGAGTATAGTGCACTGATATTCTCTTGAACGGCATCCGATCTGTCAACTGGGTTCTACAGCCACACCTCCGACAGCGATGAGGCATAGGCGTCTTTCGCTCTCTCCTCCCCTACGCACGCTCGGTCGGATGGCTCTCTGGGACTCGGATTCTGCGCCTCGCGGCTGCTGGTGGCACCGTATGCTCTTTAGCTTTCTGATTACCAAGCTCGAGTGGTCTCAGACTCTCAAGCCAACGCTTTCGGGATGGGGATGACAAGCGCCTTACGTTCTAGTGACTACCGTCACTACGCTCTCTCTCTCGGATGTCCGATATACGCATCGTCCATACCGCACGTATTAACTTCGTCAATGCCATGCCATTCTCGAACACGCTCTGTCGCGTTAATCGATTCCTCTTGTTCATGCCTCGCCAACGATGAAACAGTTACATCTTCCGCTTCTTGGAACTCGCTCGGTGGCGCTATCTAATCTGGATTATTGGCCTCGTGACTGCAGATTGTGCGCTTCGACAGAGACGGATTGCGAACCTCGAGTGGGTTTCGAGTCGATGTCTTCGTGGAGTGGTTGTACAGTTGTTAAAGGAGCTCTCACTAGCGAAGCGAAGGAGGAAGGGATGGTTCTCGAATCTCGATAGATCTTGGTTCTCTCGTCGTACGTTCTTTAGCATTTATCTCACTCAACATCATCATGACTCTGACTCTTTCCTTCCCAGTAACCTTATTTCTATATTTTGTACTCTCCCCCAGGCGTATACTCTTCTTTTTCCACTCAGACTCTGACACTACAAAGACCTGGACAGAGACAGTGCCTCAACCCCCAGCGACACATCGCTTCTAGACTCCTCATCAAAATTTACCTCGTCAATTCTGATTTTCACGCTCTTTGCGTTCTTCTCGAGGTGTCGAAGAATCGACAAGTCAAGGAGCTGAGAAGTTAAAGGTTCTAAGAATTCGCCTCACAAGCTCATAATCTTATGGTATGGATAATGATGATATATGCCACAGCTGTTGGAGATTGGAAGCGCGAAGATGTAGAAGGTGAATGTGAAGCGCGGCCTTGAGATTGGAGATTTGGAGGTTGATAGAAAAAGCGAGTCTAGTAATATCGCGATCTCGTACGTGGTTTCAATTTCTTCATTCTTAACTTCATTCTCACATTCTCAGTTTTTTCTCTTTGGTTCTCTCCACTGTATCTCAATACGGATACGTCCCTTCATGCCTCTCCACCTTCATTATTTGTGTCATTTTGGTCCCAACCAGCGTTCTGCTCTACGTCAATGAAGATCGAGAAATTTCACTATCAAGAGATTGTAGTCATTTTCTACCCACTTACTTCATGTTCTTCATTCGACCCCGACTTCGAACGTGTATCTGCCTGTCTCACTCTTCTGCTCCGTCGTCAATGGCGATGAAGAGATGAACTATTATCAGCTGTTTTTACAGACATCTCTTGCCGGTGATATAATCAGTCAACTGTCCAAAAGTGGTTCCATGATCGAAAAACCCTCTCATCGAGAGAAATTTCGATCGGCTGCCACTGAGAAATGACAATTTGACTGATATATATTGTGATTCCTCATTAGATGAGCTTGTCTTCTTTAGCTACCCAAAGCCAAAGAATGGGTACCGTATCAGTAATGCTCAATGCCTTGAGCCGATGATGATCACCGCAAAGACCTTCAGTTAACCAAGTCTACATCTATTCATATCTACTTACGAGGTCATCAAGCGGTGGCGCCCATGAATTTCTGCGTTTAAACTCGCCATCAACTCAACATTACAAGAATCACCGTTCTTGCTAGCTTCCTCGACAGTTTCAGATGGACGGGTTGCTAAGGCCTAAGGTGCCATCCCAGTTCTACATAAAAGACCTTTTCGTTCCCAGTGTCGAGAATCGTTGTATCTGCTGAGCAGAATACACAGTTATACTTTTTGGTGCAGGTCACTCTCCCTCGTTACTACGTCATGAAATTTTGTTCCCTGTTCTCCATCTTGGTCCTGTATGCCACCTGTGAGTCGCTTTGTCTACTCAGCACTACCGCGTTTATCTTACACCTGGACTCCTAGACGTTCTCTCCCTGCCACTTCCGCTAGAGCTTAAAGTCAATGTCAAGACTCCAGACACCACGAAGAGTGCATTTATCGCGTCTGTCCAAAAAGAAGGTAAAGGAGCAATCACCTTGAGATATTTCACTGTACACTAAAAAATTTCGACTCCAGCCGAAACTCTCCTTACCAAAATGGCGGAAGTGGCCGCCGATCCGCACGGGTCTAAACCACGGAACGAGTTGATCATGGAACATTGTTTTGGATTTGACTGGGAAGAACATACGTCTGAAATCAAAGCTAATATCGACGCGATGAAGAAGAGCGTTGTCACAATCACAATGTTATCTGGTCCACCCCCGTCCTCGGATTCGGAGAGGCTTGCTCAGTGGCAACCGAGCACCAAAGACTTTAGGATCTTTGACCGCTTCTATACTCTTGGCAGCGGAGCGGAAGGTGTACAGATGAGTGCTTTGGTGATTATCCACGAGCTTTCGCATGCTGCGTTCGGCTCGGTGGATAGATTCACGAAGGACTTTCAGCCAGCAAGAGGTCAAGGCAATCCCGATGTCAAATACCTTGGGTGTAAGTCTTTTTTTTTTGTTTTCTCGAAGCAAAATTTAAATAATGACTGAACTTGCAGACCTCCAACGTGATTTCCGGGAAATCCGTAATAAAGCGGGTGCGAAAGCGATGGTTATGAACGCGGATTCGTATACGTTGATGGCACATCTGAAAGTGAATGGTATGAAGGCGATGTTCAACGGCAGGATTCCTTACGATAAGTTCATCATAAAACGGACTGATAAGAGAAAAAGGTCGCCTAGCCCCCCTGCGACAGTAAGTTGATCCTTATCCTCTTTTCGACTTAGCTGATGAACTTTTTATATCAGGAGGATCAGGTCAGTAAGATGCTCAAAAAGGAGTAATATTTGCGCCACCGAAACTACAGAGAATGTCCAAGGAGCGTATAATAATGTCTGCCAAATGTACCATTATATTTGTCTTAATATGCTGCACATCATGATTGTCCGCCTCATTACGCCGCACAGTGATCCACCGTACTGGAACCTCTCAGTACGCATGCGAATAGCTCTAATCGGGCTTGTTGGCGGATCAGCCCGAGCACCACTTTTCGTCGGACTTCTAATTGGCGAAGCTGTGGTAAGCAGTGGGTCGACGCTGTCCTCCAACCAGCATGACTTCAGCCACGATTCCCCAACCGATGGTCCTACTCTCTCAACATCAAGTATGTGAACAGCACGGAGGATTGCCTTGCGATGCCTGCACCTTACTGGCTGACTACGATGCGAAAATTGTCGCTACAAGTTCAAAGCTTGACGAACACCCTGCCACTCGATGTGCGTTGTTGACCCAAGTCAACGCCAAGCACGACCCTATGGGTTATCGTCTGCCAGTTGAAGTAGTATCAACAATCTTTCAACACTGCTTACCCAATCCTCCGTCTCCAGAAACTTTCAAGAGTTTCCCATGGCCAAAGAACTCCAGCAGTGACCAAGAGTTTTCTCAAACCACTGCTGAGCTCACGAGTATCAATCATAATTGGAGAAACATCGCCCATTCCACTCCTGGGTTATGGAACTCCATTTTCCTCAACTTCACTCGCTGGTCGATATCTGAAGACCGTCTCGCAGTTCTCTTGAACAATGTCAAGCAGCGTATCCACCGATCTGGAGACCTTCTTCTCGATATTCGCTTTATTACCAGAGAAGGCCCGATCCTCGTATCCTATTGTGCTCAGATACTGGAAGCACTTTGTCTGGAAGCTCACAGATGGCGGAGCCTGTGCCTTTCAGCACCGAGAAAGGTTATCACAGTCCTTGCGACACAGACGTTCCCCCAAGGTTCGCCTTACCTTGATTATATGGTTTTGAACTCTCATAATAGGGTTTTGCCGGATAATTGGGTCTTATCATTTCATCCCAGTGCTCGACTTTTCGCACCCTCTTATCTATCACTTCGTCGAATTCCCATTACCACAACGACTTTCGACTTCTCTCGAATAACCAGTCTTAATTTAGGCTCTACCACAAATTCCAAAATTGTCAACTTCCTCGACGTTTTGCCGAGGCTAACGTCTTTAGAGTGTCAAATTCGCAAAGAAGATCAACTTTTCAGCTCCGGCCCTCCAGTCATACACCCATCTTTAAAGATACTCCATTTGACTGTACTCGATGTGATCCCTAATCTTCTTTCGAGGCTTACCTTACCATCCCTCGAGACCTTTATCTGCTATTTTCCTTCAAACGAACATGACGCTCTACACGCCTTCCTTTTGCGTTCAAATTGCTTATTACAGACGTTGTCTGTTGACATGCAGTGCGGCGAACAAGAGTTTATCGAGCTCCTACACCTCACACCGGGGCTTTATCACCTCCGAGTTCATTCGGAAATCACTTCACATTTTTTCAGTTACCTTGGAGAAACAGCTCGTCTTAACGGGGACCAAAAGGGGTTTCTACCTCACCTTCGAACTCTTATTTTCTCCCCCGATATATTCCATGAACAGGAGTTTTCCTGGTCTTTTCTACGATCCTTGGTTCCCGCTAGCCCTGCAATAGGGTCAAAGTGTCGTCCTCTTCACAGAGTGACGATATTTGCAGACGGCCTTCATGTAAAATTGATCGACAGGCTCGATCTTTTGGAGTTTATTGTGGGCGGACTGGAGATTATAGTCAATTCTGAAGGTGATTCCGAACAGAGAAACCAACTTGAGGACGAGAAATCTCTGGCGGATGCTCTGGGAGCGCTTAGGACTAGATCTCTTCCTATATAATTGACGTACACTTTTTAAATACCATGTATGCCAACGAACATCTTGAGGAACAATACTAGAACATGATTATCTCAACTGATTCATTTTGAGTATGCATACGCTGATTACTGTCAGGTAGGGAGAAAGAATCATGATGTGGAGTACATCGAAGAGAGATAGAAATCAATTATAAATAAAGCGACGAGAAAGAAACAAAAGAATGGTACGGCAAAGAAGAATCTCAGTGAGAAGAACGTCCACTGAATGCCAAGCCTAGTAAACTACGCATGCAAACTTTTTTTCCTTTCAACTTGAACTAGCCGCAGAAAGAGGCCAGATTTTTCACCTCGAGAACAATTCAGTATCTCTTGAAGCCCGCTCTATGCAGCCTTGTATGTTACATCTTCCGGTAATCCGATTGCAATTGTCTGCCACGCCTACCAGTAGTGAACAAAGCGCTAGCGTATTCCTTGGGCACACCAGTCTAACCCGCATCCCCACATATTTCCGGATGATATTTTAGGAACAAGCGGATTAGGTCTCGCTGGAAGCCATAATCGATCGAGTGGCCATAAATCGCAGCCCCGATTCTGGTTTTTTTTGCAACGTTGGAGTCTAGACCGCTTTCGAACAACCCTGGGCGTCCCAGCTTCATATCACGGAATATCTTCGCAGAAATTATACTGCTCATTGCGATATCGAAGTAGATGGTGTCCGAAAACCAGTCTCGTAGGGGGTTCGATGTAGGTGGACCCTCGGATGCCCAGTAATAGAATTGAGGGATTTTGACAGCTATTGCCAGCCTTATAATGGGAAGCTCTTCAGCGACGTCATCATCAGTGTAAAACACTTACAAGAGAGACCAAAGACTCTCGCGGAGTAAACGAGTTGTAATATTATGCGGTTGGGAGCGTTTGAAAGGAACGCAGAATGACCAATCAACTGGTAGATTTCTTGCTCTTCGAGATCCTGGGTAGGTGGTTGGATGCCATCTTAGCTTCCACAAAATCGCGAAGAATACTAGTAAGTCAAAGACCCCACTGATTATGCTGGAAGACCTAAAAGCTATCCAACAAGATGCCATAGTTATTCCTAGCGCAATAAGAAAAAACCCTTGAATCCAGTAATTCGTCCGATATATAGCGTGAACTCGCGAATAGAATAGCAAAGAGGTAAACCCGCGTTGAATGAAGACCGAAATGAAGAAGTTGTTTGTGATGGAACCGATAGAAGGAAATTGCTGGCTAGTAGATTGAAATAACGCGATCTTGTTGTCGAATACGTAAACGACGGTTTCAGGTTGGTAGTTGAGTGCGATTACTGTGAATAGCACAAAGACGGCCAATGTGGATGCTCTAATAGTTTCTTTTCGTTAGTTTGCTGTACTAGGATTCGATTTGAGGGCTTACCGTGCACCCAAGTACACAATTGACGGGAATTTGATAGCGTGTTCGCTGTAAAGGCGAAATTCTGAAGGGACATTCTCCAATATATCGCAGATCGATATCTGGTCGTGGTAAGGTTGGGAACGGGGAGATTCTGCGAAGGCATGCTTACTGTAAGGCTTGACAGAATGAAGCAAGTTTCGATTTGTGCCCCACGGATTTCTCCTGTGAGTTCCATCAACGTGTGCATGGCTAAAGAATACGAGAAACGAAAGACGAGCGAGCCTGAATTATGGCGGGCATTTTATATGTACTCCGCCAACTATTGAACTTGACATTTGATTGATCTTGATGTTTTTCTTCATACAGTACCTCTTATGCTGACTATTCTCCAACGCCAATTAAAATACTACCGTCGTGTTCAGGTCAGTCAGTATCTGACAGCGTGGGTACGAGTAAACTTTCAAGCCCCTATATCTGAGCGGGGAATTAATTTGAGAAATGTCTACCCTCTCTGGATCGGTTTTTAGCTTTTGTTCAAACTACAAAACCTCCAAAGTAGTCGCTTGGAGCTACCAGCTTCCAAGAATGTAGATCATCTAAGGTTAACGTCTGAGTGTTGGTAAGAATATTGTTGATCACTTATCAGCTGATTAATAGCCTGAAACACCAGAGGACCTGGAGCACTAAGATGCCCTGGATGAACGCCAAGAAATGAGTTGGAAATAAGGAAGTTGAGTTCGGCTGGAAACATCTGATTTTAGTCCCACGATGAACATGCGCCCATGTTCATCCCCCGATTCTCTTTCTCATCCAGTCATAAGATTTGGAAACAATGGAAAGCCACAGACGCCTCAAAATGCGAGTATAACTTTCAGGACTCTCCGGAAATCTCTTCTCCACTAATCGCGTTCCTTCCAGTGCATTCGAAGGCAATAACCTCTGCCCAGGCTGACGGAAACGCTCGTTAGGAAATCTATTCCCTTGGCAATGGGTATGCGATGAGGGTAGGAGCTGCAAGTGACATAGAAACTGCTACTTCCCATCGTACGTGATATGTATCCTGCTCTTGCCTCGCCTCTTATTAATTCACGCTGAAATTTGTAAAACAGGAAGTCGATTTCACATCTCCTTAGTCTCGTGTCCGGCAACAAAACTGGCTCTTAGGGTCATGCACGATCCAAGCCCAGTTCTTTCTTCGTTACCTGACTTCAAACCCTCTCAAAGAGTCAAAATCTTCGCTCAGCCGAACTTCTCGTAGTCTCAGGCATAATCCTTCGAATTCCTTTCCGTACCCGCTTTTCACCACACGCTCCGACTCTACCTCTGTCGCCGCCCATCTGTTCACGCATCGTGCTACTTAGCTACATCTCCCCCTCAAGTCTACGAAGATGAAGCTACGGATATAATCATTACTGTGCATGAGCCAGATTTGCATTCGTGACCGCTTTATGCACTCAGCATCGCGTGGTGAGGGGTGTCTACGATGTAAACGCAAACCTGTCGCCAGCGAAAATTTGGACGCTACCCGTGACGTTACGCATTATATCTCACACCCCATTCTGCAGGAGAAGATCGAGTGGACTCTGGCATCGCGTCACGGCCGAGCATCTAGACTTCGGGTTGTTTGGAAGGAACAGAGCCTCCTAGCAAAATGGGTGGACGCTGCACTGGAATATTTTAGAGTCAAGGTCATCATGGAGTCGTCTTGTGGTGTTGGATGGAAAATTGTGAGATCTCGAGAAGGAGGCTGATTGGCGTCGTTATCGGGAGATGTCTCTGGTCTCTCATGATTGTATGTGCCCTTACCGTCCCTGTCTTTGACTTTATCTTGACTCTCGGTCTGATTTCAGTACCCACAACCGAGGCTTTCACCGGTCATATTTGGCTCCTCCATAGAGAGCCCTTCAGATATAAAGTTGTTGCGGAACGGTACTGTGGTGTTGGATGAAAGATTAACACGAAGTACGTTCTTCCTTTCCTCCTACTAGCTTTGTCCTGAATCCCGACTTTTAGCATCTCATTTTCTCGCTTTACAAGAATGGGGCCGCGAAGGCGATTTCCTGGGTCTTACATGCACCGGAGCCTATCCAAATCCGAGCTTGACGGTTGTTGAAAGGTCTTAAAAGGTGCTAAAGAAGAGTTAGGGCTAACCTGCTAGTCTTCGCCGTAGGTTCTTTCGTTCCTTTCATCCTCGAATTCATCCTGATTTTCTACCTTCTCAGACCTCATTGTAACGGCCTGTTCGGAATCACAACCCGCTCGATCACTCCGCGTTTATTGAGGTTTTTTTTCAACTCGACAACTTATAGGGAGGAATGGTTAAAGCGCTGGTGTTTGGGTATTGGGAAGGAGAACATCGACAATGGATGACGACGTTCAAGGTTCGAGTTTGGGGTCGTATATGTACTCCACCTTGTCAACTACCAATGCCGAAGTGAACCTGAGAGACGCTGTGGAAGTATAACACCATAACCTCGAGGTACGTTCTTTCTCCCCTCATATACAGCTTTATTCTGATCCCGAGTCATAGTATCGCATCGCGTCATCTCGTTTTCTCACTCTGCCAGGTGAGAAGACGATTCCTCGGGCTTTAAATGCACCGAAGCTGTCGAAATCTGAGTTTGACGGGCATCAAGAGGATGGAACGTTGGAAGTCGTTGAGGTACGTTCTTTCTTTTCTTTATCTTCCATGCCAGCCCTTCAAGCTTACGAGTAGAGTTGTTGAAGAAACGCAAGGAATTAAGTCTCAAGACCAAGCCAACAGGAGATTTGATTGAGTTAGTTCCTGGAAAGCAATGTACCGTAACGCAAACAGACCTTATCGATTGCTTAACCAAAATGGGATTGTGGCGAGGTGCTACTGATACCGGCGATAACCGAGAGGATAAATGTAACCAAGCTTCGCCGGCAAGTGAAGGATCCTTTTTCATCCTCCTACCACCACGATTAGGCGCAAACCTGCGAAATGGCCACAGTTCCTGAAGCTGCAAGTGAGGATATCATTCCGGCCGACACTGCTCAGAGCACCTTCCAGTCGGAGTCGTCTTTTATACTAGACAGCGAGTACGAGCAAGATCCATTGAGATTCCTCCCCTTCGAGATCTCCGCAGCTATATTCTGGTATTGTCTGCCGACTTTCCGCCCCTTGACGAAGAGTCCAAGGAGAAATTACGAGTGTCAACGACAATTGGAGGAACATCGCATGTTCATCACCTGAACTGTGGAACTCTGTTCTCCTGACTATCAGTGGGATCAAACTGACGTCAGAGCGCCTTGCCTTTTGGCAACATCGAACTTCGCTTTCGGCGTTCGT
Source organism: Crepidotus variabilis (assembly GCA_015657495.1). Lineage (NCBI taxonomy): Eukaryota > Fungi > Basidiomycota > Agaricomycetes > Agaricales > Crepidotaceae > Crepidotus > Crepidotus variabilis. The sequence goes on from MU157941.1 coordinate 57,812, forward strand.
AACCTCCCTCTCAACATTGGCCTCCATTATATTGCTGTTGATCTCCGAGGTTACTCCTCAAAACTGTCTTCGTGTCATGGAAGCTTTCTTCAGGGAGGCATCCCGGTGGAAGCACATCTGCATTGTGGGCCATGCAGAACTACTCGAGCACATCTCAGGCTATACATCAGAAGTGGCAGCTGTTGCACATCAGCTATCCTCTTTATACCTCCACAGTACCGCCTGGTTTCCTGTCAAGTGCACTTTCTCGATTGGAAGCTCCGACGCGTCGCTACCTTCGCCAAGTCATTTATCACTCACGAACATAGCAATCGAAATAAATAGTTTTGACCTCTCGCGGCTGACAAGCCTTCGTCTTCCGCCGATCACTGTGACTAAAATCATTCATATCTTCACCAGAGCATCATCACTAAACAAATTAACCACCGGTATTGCACCTCCGGAGCTTGCTGAGTCAAGTTCGTTCCAAGATTGGGACTCCCCATTTCAACATACCTCTTTGAAAATCCTCGACCTAGAAGTTAACTTTCTTGGAGTTGTTGGCCAAGGTCCCTTTTGCCGTTTGACTTTACCATCTCTCGAATCACTTAGTTGCTCAATTGGAGGAATGAAACTATCAATTCTTCAGAATTTTTAACTCCGTTCTTCGTGTTCTCTCAAAACTTTGTGCTTGTCCGCTTCCCGGAGTGAAGATGAACTCGTAACGTTCTTGAAGTTGACACCGAACCTCCACACTCTTGACATTGACATAAAAATTACCTCGCGGTTCTTCCAATACCTCGGCAAACAGCAAATCAATTCTGTGGATTGCCCCCTTGGCTTTAAGCTTTCCGCTTTCAGAGCCATCACTTCGTTGACGCCGAGTTCAGCTGGTCTTTGGTCCGTACAATGGTACCCGCCACTACAAGCTTGGATTGTCGACCACTTTCCACAGTGACCGTAGATATGGAGGAAGTGGATTGCTTACTGGATAATGATGAGAATTATGAGAATGATCAGTTAATCTTAGCGGACCTTCTAAGTAGTGGTTTTGAGATAGTAGTCAAGGGCTCGAACCTCCACAACAAACACTTCTCTACTAGCGGTTCTTCACGTCGGGCTGGATTAATAGGAGAAAGTCCGTTTTCCTGGATTACAATCCCATCCCTCGAATACCTCAGCTACTTGATCGAGAGAGGCATTGACTATTCTTCGGGACTGAACGACCTCGATATACAATCCCGATCTAGAAGACACCCCTATTAGACACGTCTTGTACCACGTGTTACACTGATCAGAAGGTTTGAATTGGAATTGGGCGTCGATTGCCACTCAGCATCGTCCTTCATGATAATCTCAGGTTGTTTCCTCTGCCAAAGCAAATTCATCACTCCCGTGCGCAACTGCGCTCTAACTTCTGGGTTGCACTGTGAGTCTGTGATGGATGTGTAGTGGTTACCGACATCAGCAATTTGACCAAAAAGTTCCCGGGTTTCCCACGGTTCTCATGGTTTCTCGGGTGCCGGAAACCGGAAACCAGAAACATCGGAAACCAGCCAGAGGAGGTCACAAAGTTGCACTCTTGAGTCCATCCCGAGATCTCAATTTATCTTATTAAATATCTCATCTGTATGCCTGATGGCTCTCATGTGAGTAGAGGGGCAAAAGCCCTCCAAACCAACCCTGAGGAAGGTCATTTGGCCCAGGTTTCCAGTTTCCAGGTTTCTCGATTGTTTTTGTGTCAAATGTTTTCTAAAAAAGGGACTTGGGTTGCCCCGTCACCAAGTTTCCGGGATTTTTGTCCATTTTTGGGTCAGTCTCCAGGGTTTCCAGGGTTGTGGCAACCGGAAAAACTTTTTTGTCAGATTGCTGATGGAAATCGACAAAAGCACTGAAGAAACTCGAGAGAAGTTACGCAACTTGATTCTGAGTAGACAAGATGCTTTGAGCAAAGTAAACGAATGTCACGACCCTTTTATCTGCCGCTTTCCGGCAGAGATTGCTGGTAATGTACTACGCTACTGCTTGCCGGAAAGACCGCATCCCTCGGATAACTTGGAAAAGGAGGATATCCAGCCATGGACGCTTCCTGTGGCGCTCCGAGCTTTCACCATGGTGTGCAGGAGCTGGAATAGAGTGGCGTGTGGTACGCCCGAACTTTGGCAAACTCTATTTGCGAGACGCCCACACGATTTATACGACATCGACCGCTAGCTACAACGATCTGGAGACCTTTCGATTGCCATCGATCTCAAACTTGATACCTGGTCTTGGAACGCCAGACAACGCGAAGAAATTATCAAATCCATCTGCAAATACGCGAATAGATGGACATTCTTGCGTGTACACGCACCACATGATGCTGTAACCACCATCTCAGGTTATACTTATAGGCTGGACGAAGGCACCCCTCGTTTATCCTTCATAATCCTTCGAGCTTTGCCACCTCGATCTGGCCCAAAGCCACCCGACTGTGCCTTCTCCCTTGGTAGTCCGAATGATCCACTCTCATCCCCTATCCACATCTCGCTGCAAGGAGCAATCTCAAAGACGGCATTCAACTTCAGTCGGCTTACCACTCTCCAAATTTTATCCATCAGCACCATTTTCTTCCTCGAGATCCTCAGGAGGGCACCTCTCTTGACCTCCGTGAGCGTCGAGTTTGTCGCGGCCCCCCGCTTTTCGTTCCGCACTGGACAGTCATATCCAATCGTCCATACGGCTTTGAAATCTCTCAAAGTGGCCGTATTTGACATAGGAGAAGAGAGCTTATTTGATTTCTTCTCATTTCCTTCTCTTCAGAAATTGGAATGTACCGCTCCATCTCACCTTATCTCCTGCGAATGTGAACCGCTACGCCTCTGCTTGCTTCGTTCCCAATGCCACCTCAAGAGTCTCAAACTTGGTATCGAATGCTTCGAAACCGAGCTCGTCGATATCCTGCTCGTCGTCCCAGAAGTTCGACATCTGATTCTTGGAACGATGCGATTATCATCTCAATTTTTCCAACGCCTCGGTCAGTCTGTAGATTCGACCGTTGGCGGAAACATGTTCCTTCCACATCTACGATCATTCGAGTTTAATGCCGTTCAAATTTCTTACGACAACTTCGATTGGTCTCTCCTTACTCTGATGGTGCCAAGAGCTCTGTCAAGATCTAGTCGACGACCACTGTCCAAAGTCGTTGTGAACATTATGGACGTGTTCCTGTCAAGGTTGACAAAAAAGCATGAGTTAGACGTTGAGGAGGTTATCAATAGCGGTATAGAAGTGTGTGCTATTCGTAGAGGTAGAGATATTCTGAAGTCTAGTGATCGATTACAAGTTGCACTATCCAGGCTTTGGGAGAAGAAGACGTCAAAGCGACGTTGAAGAGAGATGACCACAAATAAAAACCAACAGAGTAAAGTAGTAGTAGAATTATAATGAATTAGGAGAGAGAAGACATTGAAAAAAAGTGTATAGAGTATGTTATTGATTCAGGGCACGCACAGAGCAAGAGAGTTAACACCGTCTGAAATAATCTCTCTGATGCGAATGCAAAAATTCAGCCCCAAGACAAATGAACATGTTTGGTGCCTAATTTTGCAGAGATAAATCTGGTCTGGAAGCTCAAAGCTCTGTGCGAGTTGATATATGTATGGAAAAAAGAATAAGAAGGATGGAGAGATGAACAGTGTGATTAGAACGAAAGATCTATTAGGATCAGTGAGCGAGATCCTGTAAGGTGGAGAAAGTCAAAGCCACCGATGCAAAAAAAATACCCCAGATTTATATTCAGCGACACAGAAACTTGTAGAAAAGAAGTTGAAAGAAGGCTTGTCGCCGGTTCGAGGATTAGCAGATGAAAGATGAAAGCAAAGAACATACCCCTGAAAAAACCTCGACAGCGAACAGACCGAACAGCGTCACACCCAAACGCGTCTCGTCACACCGCGTTTTCATTTCTTGTTCTTGTCACACCACCATGGAAAGTCCTTTGACGCCTCGAAGTATAAACGCAATGTCTCCTTCTACCAACGAACAAGGAGATGATAATCCACGACCTACGAAACGTGCGCGTTTGGGGCCTGGTTCTGGGGATGCCTTACCTGTACATGAGTTCGAATCTCAGGCAACGACGAAAGAGTCGGCGTACAAACCGCTCTCACCAACACAACTGCTTTTATCTTTACCTTCGCTGTTGAGTCATCCACCAACGCATAAAAACCATATGCAGGCTTTACACCTCTCTCGTGTGGCTTTGAAAGCGTCTTTAGCGAACGCATCGACGAATGGGATGGATAAGCTTACGGAGTGTAAAGCTTGGACTGAGCTCGCTGAGGTTGGGTTCAGAATTGGACTGGATGCTGAGGGTGTTGAAGGTGATGTTGAGAAAGGTGTTACGAGGGCTGTGAGTTGGTTCATTTGCTCGTCGGCGTCGTCGGCGTCGTACTGACTATATGCGCTTATTTTCCTAGTTACTCATCGCTAACCAAGTACGTCTCCTCCTCCTCCGTCTTTTTTCCTACTAAAACTCTCCCTGTCCAGCACCCCTCGTTACGTCATACAATACCCTCACTCACGATCCTCTCCGCACGTCTCTCCACACACCGTGGATCACACAAAATTGCACAATCGCAGCTCAAAAAGCTGATTACGCATTTCTTGCTGCCGACGGACGAGCCAGCGTTGGTATACAGCGTATGGATAGCATATATCTCGTCTTTATGCTCGTCTTCGTCCTCTTCGGCTTCATCATCATCAACAACGAGCCAATCAACAATGTCCTCCGCACGCGCTCTAACAACACTACACGACCTTCGTTCTCTCGCTCTGTCAAAAGGACACGCAGAGATCGCAGCGTTGGCGCTCGTGATGGAGGTCAAAGAGTGTATGGATCAAGGAATGTGGATGCGCGTTGGGGAGGTGTTAGGGGAGGCGGAGAAAGCTGTTGGGTTGCTTTTTGAAGATTCCTCGACGTTGGCTACGACTACGGCTGGTAGTGCCACCAAACCTACTTCGACTACCAGTGGTGCAACCTCTACCCACCCTCCCTCGTCGTCTTCAACTAGGCCTACAACGCCCCTCTCAACTGCACTCCAAACACTCCTACTCCTCTATGGAACACTCTTCTACACATACGCCGGTTCGAATGGTCATTCTCAGATGCGCATGAAACGACTTCACGAGATGTTGGATGCGGGTGCGTTGGATGGGTTTGGGAAAGATGGAGTTGTTAGTGTTCATGTTCCACCGTCTGGGCCGGCAAAGGCTGAGGACACGACGTCGAACACCTCTGCGCCCTCGACCCAAAGCCAACGCCAACACACACTGCACCTGCACTTGCCGCATCCTCGGCACATATATACGCTCTCCTTCCTCGTATCTGCACTTTCGAAACGCGATCCGGTGGGAAGAAAACCTAAACGGAGGGTGTTTGCGCAGGAGGGTGTGTTGAGTGTTGAGAGAGAGATTCGGAAGGAGGTTGAATGTACGTTGTTTTGTTCATTTTTCTAGTTGAGGGATCGGAACTAACCGCGCTTTACACTCGACAGTCCCGCAATACGCAACCGAACGAGATGTCCGAGAGTGGAAACGACGTATGGATAGGATACGTGCTGATATGCTTTGTGAACTCGTTGGTGTTGCGGTTCAGAGGAGTGAGTTTGATGAGGCTGAACGTGTACGTCTATCTTTTTCCTTTCCTTCTCTCTCTTTAGTTTGCACCTTGGCTGACTTTTTCATTCTCTTTTTATAGCACCTAACATCACTTACAACGCACCTCCTCTCCACCTCGCTCTTCAAACTATACTCAGCCCGTTTAACACTGCATCACGCTCACTTGGCGCACGCGATGGGAGATACAGAGAGAGCGGGGAGGTGTTATGATGTTGCGGGGTGGTTGAGTCGGGGGGTTGATGTTAGGGAGAGCGAGCGTAAAGAGAGGGAGAAGGTGAAGATGAAGAAGGTGAAGGCGAAGGCGAAGAAGGGAGGGAAGCATGCGAAGCAAGCTGATGTTGAAGAGAGAGATGTAGATGGAGTAGCCGAAGAGAAAGAAGAAAGAGAGGAGGCAGAAGGAGAAGATGGATACCCCGATTTATGGGTTCATACAGCGGCCAGAGCTGGCTCCTTGTGGTTGAGGATTGGATTGTTGGCTTCCGCTTTGCCTACACACACTTCATCGTCGGTGGCAGGTTCATCGCCTCTTTCGTCACCTTCGAAGACTTCAAGTCAAAACTCTTCGAACCCGAATCGAACCCAAGAGCTGGAAGCATACGAAGCATACACTGCTCAAATGGACATCCTCCGCTCTGAATCTCGCGAAGTAATCAAGAACTGTTTGTCACTAGGAGGAACGCTCCAATCTATAGGCGAGATTCTACAAGCCTGTTTAGCGAAAGAATATCTGAGTGTAAAGTACGTCTCTCTCTTCTTTTCCACCTCTACCTTCATCAACGCTATATACTAATCACCTCCTCTACTCTATATAGATCCCACCTCCGCACAGCACTAACACTCTCCACAAACGCTCTCGACAACCACACACGCGCCTTAGTGCTGAGTTTGATAGCGGGACAGTATATGCATACGGCGGGTGATCATGCGGGTGTTATGTTGGCAACTGCTGAAGGGTTGGGTGCTGGGTTGGGTGCGGGGGATAGTAAGAGTGATGTTAAAAAAGCAGGGAAAGATAAGGATAAGGATAAAGATGCGGTTGGGAATGCGCATTTGAGGTTGTGGATTGGTGAGAGGTGTTTAGGTTCGTTTCATTTATTCTCATTTTTTCGTTTTCTTTTACTAACTCGGAGATATCATTGTAGAACTTAAACGACGTGCTGGCGATGAAGATGCCGTCGTTGCTCAGATAGCGCTGAATGAGAAGTTTGAAGGTGCTGTTGAGAGGGTTTTGAGGAGGGGGGAGAGGAGGAAGATGGAGTAGAAGTCGACGACGACTGCTTGATACCAAGTGAGAGAGAAAAATGTTTCTCCGTTATACACCCTCACTCGATTGAACACCACTTTTGATATCTGGTGAACGATGACTTTCGCGACTTCCGCCAGCTGTTGGCCTTCTATCCCTCATCCCCCTTGTGCTCGCCTTTGGTAAATTTTGCCGACTTTTTGGTGCTGGAGCCCCGTATTATTATTCCTTGCATGTACATCGAGTGTTTACACCATCATTTCACGAATTGTATCATTATCATTATCACTATGATTGTCGCTTGCTTCCTTCTTTTCTTGCAAATCCTGCTATATCTCCCTTGCATTTTAAGTCTGGCCACAACTTCTCTTGGACTTTCGAACTACGCATTGGTACTTACATGCACATCACAACTCTTGTTCATTCCTTTTCATCTGCCATTTCACTGTCTATCGCTAGCACACAGGACTACTGTACCGTACCTCGTTTTCGGTTGATGCGTAGAATCCTGTAACTATATCAGAAACAGCTCTAACGTATTCCAAGTGACTTCCGATTCGTGGGCTACCTTCATCCAAGAATTGAAAATAAAATAGAAACGAAGCCACTTTCTCTACCTATAATATGCAATACGGCAGCCTACGACGAAGCATTGAGTCTCTTTCGCAAGTTATCCCGAGCCTCGTGTAGTTGTTCATATCTTTCAACAATGTTTATAGGCCCTAAACCGACTGTTCCAGAGAGTACTATTGAGATATCAATCTCGTCATTAAGCAGGTCAACAATAATCTTTCGCTGACAAGTAGGTAACCTCGTTTTTCCAAACCAGCGTTATCCCCTCAAGTGGTCGCCGAAGGGTAGTTCTGGCACATTCAAGGATCTGGACCATCATAACGCGGAGAAGAGATCGAACCTGACTTAAATATCAACAAAATGATGTCTGCTTCTTGGTTTAATCTCAATTGAATTCATTTCTTCCTGCTTTCTCCGGATATTCCTCAAGGGCCAGTGGCTCTCAAGGTCAGGGTGTGTACAGTAGTATTCACGGCTCGCAACGAGCTCTTCGATGTCACTGCGGATTGCGCACAATTGACACAATGCGTCGTGCTTGGATCACCCGACTTCAGGTTTTAAATTGGGAAGTGGAGATAAATGGCGGTATCTTTGATGATCTGCGATTGACAGGAGTAACCGAGCCCAGATCGGACTCGTTTGGTTTGAGGAATAAATGAAAGGACTCGGTGGAACTTAATCTCGTGCTTAGACGCTCACTGTAAGCAATCCCATGTCAAGGAAAACATTGGATGGTATTCCGGGGATGTTCAACTGTTTTGATACTCGTCTTCTAGATGTCCTTTGGGGAGCGAGACTCAGTACTTCATCAATTTTAACGTATGTCAACATCGGTGGGAGTAAACGTCTCATCTAACAGTCTGTATCCGATGAATTCGTGATACTCATGCTGAGCGGTGTTGCTCACTGGAGAGATTTGTTATTAAAAAGACGCCATCCCCATCACCGGCATCATGGCGTCGGCTTCTCGCAGCTGATGGGCTTGTTGTTTACTCAAGGCCCCCTGCGACTTGTGAAATCCTCGGAGCTACTTGAGCTTCAGTTTTGGCGGGCTGTTTGGGCAAATAATATTGTAGTAGTGGCTAGCTAATAACCGTGATGCCGATAATAGTCCATGACATTGGTCATCCCGATCGCGTGGCTTTCGCCGAAACCTGCAAAAGGTTGGGTTACGCAGTCGAATCATTCTAAGACGCCTACTTACAGATCTTAATCTTGCATGGGTCCAGCGGCGTCTCAATGATTATACCTATACAACTTGAAACAGTCCACTTGTTCGTATCCAATCTTTCAAGCAAAGTCTCATTTTTAGTTTAACCGTTAGCAATGATTGTCAATTGGCTAAACTGTTAACATCGAACGTTTGTGCTTTGCCCAGTTCCAAAAATCACAAGGCTAAGTCAGAAAGCACGTACGGTGGTGTATTACGTAGTCAGCCCCATGAGCTTTGGGCTATAAAAGACCTCCCAATTAACCAGCAAACTCATCGAGCTGGCCTCTTTCCAATCATCACAAACACAAACGCTCTACTCTCCCAACGATGAAGCTTGAACTCTTCCGAAACCTCTTAACTCTTGCCATCATTGTTACTGGCACATCCATCGTTGCTCACCCGTTGCCAGTTCCGCCTCCCCCTGGACCGCAGGGTAAAGCCCCATCAAAAGTCGGCGGGGTGGAGAAAGTCACTGCCAAGCCAGTCACACACCTTCCTACTATTCCAAAGAGCAGCCTCAAGAAATCATCAGACTCTTACATACCGCCAGAGTTCAGGAACTTGAATAATCCGAAGCGTCCAGGCCCTATTTTCAAAGAGCCTGCTGATACTGCGATGAAGAACTCTGCAAAGCTGTTAGACCAGAAGAAGCAAGGTGCCGAAGAAAGAGCCAAGGGGATTTACAAGGCGCCTAAAAAGGGTAGTACAGACCCTATAGCTATACCGGGGAGTAAGCCTTAGTCTAGTGTTACAGACGGGATGAGCCTATGAAGCTAGGATAGATTTGACATATTGTATCTTTGTTCTTTACAATACAGTTAAAAATCTTCTCCCTGATTATCGCTGCTAGGCATATATACTTGAGCTTGTTCCTCGTAAATTGGATCTGTGGCAACTCCGTGCGAGACTGTGAGATGGCTCTCACTCAGCTGAATGTTGCTTCTGCTCTCCGAGTCTTTCTCTGCGCATGCAACGCATTAGCAAATCTTTAATGAGCTGGGCGTTGGATAAGAAAAATGTTAAAGTTAAGGATGAAACGGGTGGTTGGGGACATTTACAGCGAGTTTAACGAGAACAAACAGATAATCGATGTTTTCTCTCTCAAATGCGACCAAAAACACTGAAAAGCTTTACAACACGCACCTGGAGCAGTCGAACTTCTACTTCTCGGATATAAGTAGATGGCCCGGAATATCAAAAATGGCGGATGACGATTTGAGCCAGGCTGATGCTTACCAAGATATGACATTTGAATGATGGTCTGGGAGATGTATACGATAAGTTGCGTCGTGAATTTACAGAAGCCTGAACAGTGTGGTGTTGCAAGAGTTCAACACAAGCCAACTCCATTATTCCGCAGGTCTTCAAAGACTTGAGTGTAATTAAAGGTTTGGAGGCACATCCGGAAGTGTTGCACGCGCATTGCCCACCTGAGAGTCCTAATAACACGAGTACAATTATGCAGCATTGCCAGTAGTCACAGATAGAGCTGGGCAGAGTCGTAGATGATATTCAACTTCGGAAGTTCGGAAGGTGAACTCGGTTCTAAGAAAACGATAGCGTAGTTCCAGTACTACGTCCATTAGATTTGAAGTTTAGAGGGAACTGTCGCCCAAATGCCAAGAACTTGAATGATCTTTGTTCGTCCAGTATAATCTGAACATTCGGCGAAGACTCGGGTCAGAGGTATGATCGAGGCGACCTACTTGAAAATGGATCTCAATAAGTAGAATATTCAAATGAAAAACGTCGGATACCGCACTCAATCCATTCGTGCTGCGTTCAACTTTTTTATAACAGATATTTTCCCCCAGATACGGTTGCGGGTGTGAGTCAGTTGTACTACAACCAAAAGAAAAAGTCAAGCTTTGGTTTTGTCCACATTACTTTTCGGTAGATGGAAAGGATATGTCCAGTCTGCTCTGAGGCAGTCTGGGTCGGTTTCCTGTAGATGAGTGTGAAGTAAGAGAGAGAACATCGTATGAAGACGCCTTTTAAATTTAGACGTAACAAGTTCGGTCCGCTTACCGATCTTCAGGCTGGTTAGATCTTTTCTTCGATGGGCCTAGAGGTCTGTGTGCTTGCTGCATCTTTGAGTGAACCATCAGAATACTTTCTCTCCGATTATGAAGTTCTTTAACCCAATCTCCACTACACAATCCTTAACTATGATTGTACGACCCATGCTGGCAGATCATCAACCTCTCTCAATGTCGTCTTGACACTCTTGTTTCCGTTCTCGACTGCTGCTCAGAGTCTGTACCTCGTAATCCACCATCTCCGAACTGCTGAGCGATGTCTTTTCATGTGCTTCACACATATTAGCTGTGTATTTGAACAATTAATACGCTGTGAAAATGCTTGACTCCCCTAGACAAACCTTCGTGAGTCCGTTTGGCCAATGACGAAATGATAAACATGTAGACAGCCCATCCACTGGAGAACATGCTGAGTACTGCAACGAGCACGGAGACTACGAGACTGCCTGGCGATTTGAGTTGCTGATACTTGCAGAAATATTGAGCCTCGATGACTGATGGTCCAGACATAGTTACGGGTGAAACTCCTAAATTCCCCGACTCTAACGTGGAGTAGAGATTTTTTGGTCCTGTATCGACGAGTACCATTGCTATTGATTCTTTGTGAAGCAAAAAATTGTTGGGACTGTCAATACCAAGCTCAACTCTAATCAAAGCGTAAATTGTTTGGAGTAAGTTCCACAGAGCAGCATTGGTGTCTCGATCAAGTGCTGTGGGTGGCCATTGCAGGCTATTGGGCCAGTCAAAAGAGTTCCAAGTCTGGGCATTGAGAAGGGGCGAATCCTGAGCACAATTTGCATGTGCGAACGATACAGGACAAGGAATTCTTAGCACGGCAAGGGCGTAGTATGTATCTGTGGCTGAAGGAAGGAAGTCGTAAAAGTCGTCATATGCAACGAAGCCTATGTTTGGTAGGCTTTAGGGGCATAATCAGTGTTTATTTCCGTTTCAAACTTGACTAGCACGCACAACAAAACAGAGTCGCTCAATGACTCATTCAGTGGCCGATAAAGAAAATCACCATTTCTGACAAATGCCGAAGGGTTAAAGGGTCTCGTTAAAGTGATGTGATATCCATTGATGTCGAAGCATTCGAGAAGGGTTCCAACATCCAAATTGTTTCGAGAGCCATTTACCCTGATTCGAGTGATGTCGCAATCTACTAGAGGGTTTCCGCTATAGGGAAAGCTTGCAGTAGTGAGATTGGTGATTGTATTTTCAACGGCAAAAACGGTCCACGCCGGAGAATTACTGCCCGTTTGCAATTGATCGCCGATGTTGAATAGATGAGGCTCGCACAGGCTGCCTGGCTCGGAGTTTTGGTAAGGAATAAGGTTGTGGTACCAGAGACGCTGGGTAAAGTTGAAATCGTTTCTGAAGACATTGACGGTTTCATAGCCAACCAAAGCGACTTGTAGAATGTCAGCAATTTTTGAAACATTCAAATAAACAATTAAAGCATACCATTGATCAGGGTGAGAAGTACGAGGATAATAAATGCACCTGCGTGTGATATGGGAGCTAGCCATCGCCAGTGAATTGTTCTGGTGACAGGATAGTCGATTGCAAAGACGGATGACATCTGAAAGACCTCCAGCTTTGGGACATTGACCGCAAGTCAGCGATGGTTTATGTATTCTTGATAATCGTCAAACACATGGTGGTGGGCGTTGTTGATCTGTCAAGCAGCGAGGAGCCTAGAAGAACAACGCGAATTGCGGCAAACCTTTGGGTTACCAAAAATAGCGGCGTCGAGGTCTACCAAACTGAAGTGCAACATGCATATTGCAGACATGGGAAAGTGGCAGTAAACTGACAAACATCGCGCTCACAAACCGGCGTCCACGGAGTGTGGCTACGCCGAGTGTTTAAAAATTAACGTCAACGCGTCAGCACTGGGTGAAAAAAGTTTCGGATTAACATAGTCGCTGACCAGCGTCCTTATAAAAGAGTCTTGGCAAGTCATCTCGTTCATCTAGCCTGCAGCGCAAAAGACAATGTTTGATGATGATATGGGTCATCATTTTGCGATTGAGACTCGGACTCGAAGAGTGACCACAAGTGCAATTGCAGTACCTGCAGGTTGATTATTGAATTTTGAGTCTTGATCAATCGTAAGAAATGATGCGGAAAAAGACCAGATTAATTGCTCAATAATGAACGGATGAAGCGAAGAGTATGCGGAAGACATAGAATTATGCCTCGAGAGCGCCTGTACATCACTCATACGATCCAGCCTTAGACAGAACGCTGAGATCGCCGCTGTGGCTTTTGGTGCAATTAGTCTGCTACTGAAAAGGCGCTACACATTGCAGAGGAAATGGGATTTCTAAGAGAGGAATTAGACGAAATCTGATAGAAAAAACAGGGCTGAAGGGACGTACGACGCGATGTCCCGATTAGTAATGTCCTTCATCCACACAGCATGTAGGGTTCCCGCGTTTAGATTAAAGTCAACATACATGACGTTTTTGAGTATTCCTGCCTCCAGGAGCGCGACCAAGGTAGTATTACTGACAGAAGAGTCAAAACAAAGGTCAAAGTGAGGAAAGCATAAGGTTACATACAATAAGGCTGGAGCGATCTTTCTCAGCGCCTTTCACCACTCAGCGACCATTCACTACGCCTAAAGACTCGAGTGCATACAGGAGCCAGCGAATGAAGTTCTCAGCCAATCTCGTATCGAGACGAAACGGCCATGGGCTCGTACAAGACAGCTGGTATGAGGTCAGAAAAATTATCGAAATCATCTCAAACAAGAAGTTTGCTGGTATCGTCTGTAGGGGATGACTTTGCTCCTCGGGATAACCTAGTAGCACCAGAAACAAGGTAGCACGAAGTGGGATCTAAGAAATAGAAACTGGAAGTCAGTGGGAAACTCAGAAAACAGGAAGAAATCACGTACGATTAGCGAGTAAGCCCTGCTGTCATCACCAACATATTCTCAAGAATCCACATATCATCTTAAGCGGTGCAGAAAGCAAATATTTATGAGAGTTGGTCATTATCCTCAGGTTCTCTGGTTGAGGAAGAGGGAAAGAGGAAAAACGTGCTGTCACGGTGGCGAGAATTGTCGGTCCGTTAGCCGAGAGGCTGTGCGTTGATGAAACCTTCGAGTTTCGCTCTTGCTCTTGCTCTTGCTCCTTCATCTGGCTACACCCTTGAGTAAACCGCAGGAACTGCTGCTCTAGTTTTTTTCTCTCCGCATGTGTGTAACTACCTGTCTTAGTCCTCTCCACAGAACTTGAACGCCAAGCCTTGAACATATGGCCATCTGTAATATCATCACGTCTACACTGCTGTAGCTCAAACCAACCAAGCTGAGGATCGAAGCATGGTCTCTAATTTTACTGTTTTTAACCACAGGCCTTCATACGTTAGGCTGAACTGCGAGCGATTCAGATCGATTCGTCTCCCGCCACCCTCACCGCACAATATATTGCACTTTCGTTGGGAGTAACACCCGAATTTCAAACATCGATATCAACTTCTATCATTCTCTGATAAGTTCGCAGTATTTTGCGGATTATATCGTCAACGTCAGTCTAACTGAGGTCGTCGAGTACGAGGATCGTAATTTCGGGAAATCCGAGTTTGATACGCTTTCGACTTTAGATTGGTTAGATCTTTGCCTTGATTTCTTTGTCTAGACCCAGATTTATTGATATGATTTTTTTTTGGCGACTGAGCGGAAAAATATCGTCCTGTGAAGTATACCTGAGACTTCTCGAGTTTGTTTCGAAATGAATCCAATCGCATTCGAAAACGCGTTCTTCGATTTTGTCAGTCAGATCGAATCTCATATTCTACGTTCTAATCAGCTAACATTAACAAATTGCATGGGAGTCTCAGAAGGCCCTTGAAAAGATATTAAATTTCGTAAACTAACAAGTTGCTGTTGCAGTCCTCTCCGAGAATGGAAGTTGAGTTTCCAAAAGGGGACATTACGAAACTCGTCATCATCGCTGCTAACTCTTATTGATGAACAAAAAGCAAAGGTTTGGCGAGTCTGAGGATTTATTTCGAGAGTGGCTTAAAGCAGTAATAAAGTACAGCTTCCATCGTAATTCCATGGTAAACAACAACTATTGACTTGGTACTGGAATACTTAAGCTCTGCTGTGCTCCCTAGTTGTTGTGGGCCAAGTAGTTAACGGTACCAGACGCTAAACAGATGAACTCGGTAAATAAATTATGGAACTCATATGAAATACTTACGAATGTCAGCGAGGACACCCTTGAGAGCTTGACTTTGCAATTTTGTAGAGATCGCAGCTGGAGTGCCATTGCCATCACGAGCAACCACATAAGCGATTAAACCAGCGATATGAGGAGTAGCCATGGAGGTACCAGAAAGTTTGTTGGTGGCCTTAAATATTTGGTCAACAATAGCTCAGTTGAATGATAGCAAAAAAAGCCCACCTTGTCGTTAGTGTTCCAGGTAGAGATCACATCTTGACCTGGGGCGAAAATATCAACAACGCGGCCGTAGCTCGAGAATGAAGCACGAGCGTCAGTAATTGTAGAGGCGCCGACAGTCACAACACTTGGTACTCGAGCAGGAGAGCTGGTTCCAGCATCAGTGTTGGAGTTACCGGCAGCGACGGCAACGTGGACACCAGCTCTGGTCAAACTGGTGACAGCATCATCGAGAGGTTGTGCAGCGCCGCCGCCAAGGGACATGGAAACAACGGACGGGCGACCAGAGGCTGCTGCCTGGTTCTTCACGTACTGTAAACCAGAAATACTTTTGCAAAAACTATGAGTCTTGGTGTCAATAGATAGACCAATATGAATACTCACACGTCCGACCAAGCCCCGGCGCTTATATACTGTCAGCTAAGTCAGGTCTGCTTTCGAGAGATCAAGCACGTACCCGTTATCGCCGATAACTTTAACGGCAATAAGATTCGCTTTCTCGGCTACACCGTATTGAGCTCCGGCTGCAGTGCCACTTGAGTCGGTTTTATCTCAGAACTTGTTCAATAAATATAAGTGAACTCTTACGCGCAGTGAGTACCATGGCCGCTACCATCAGCATTCGCATATCCACCAAATGTGGCGCCCCAACGAGCACGACCACCGAAGGCAACCTGAAACCGTTATAATTGCGTGTTTTTCCAAGCTGGAGACGAACAATGACTAACGTGAGTAGTACGAATTCCAGTATCTGTAATAAATGACTGTCAGTCAACAGTGATATGCAGCGACTGGGCGGTAGGGGAACTAACCGACGACGTAGATGTCAACCCCAGAGCCAAGTTTATCATCTGAATATACATATTTGTACGTCAAAGCCCTACATTTAGACATGATTATTCTTGGGCCGTACACGTTCATTACTGCAACTTACGTGGGATTTTGATTAGCGAGCTTGGGTGTTGTGCTAATGCGTCCAAGACCCCAGGGTGCGTTGGTCCTAGTGATGAATGCTTAGATTTAATTCTACTCGCAGCCAGCTGAACCAGCACTCACTGAGTACCGAAGATGTGCACGATACCGTCTTCAGTTACAGATTCCACATCCGGATCAGCGCGAAAAGCATTGAGAGTCTCGTCATTGAACTGGCCTAGGTATCAAAGATTAAGCCAAACCAAGCACAACTGGTTTCATTGACACATACCAGCGAAACCATTGATGATGTCCCACTGGTGTGTAATGTCGTTACCGGGGAGCGCAGCCTTACTGATGAGGCCATTTTTCGACGCTCCTTGCTTCAAGGTAATGACGTGACGACCATTGGTCTCGCCTTGGTAGGTTTGAATGGGGAGAAGAGGGGTAGCAGCAGCAATAGCTGACGCCGCCAGAGCTGCGAGAGTGACGGAAGTGGCAAAGAAGTGCATATTTTGAGAGAGGTCGCTCGGAAACAGCTGCTGAAGCTGGGATTTGTAGACTTATCTGCTTGGCCTTTATATCCCAGAAGAACATCCATACGTTCCAGAGATCAACTAGCCCAAAGCAGTCTGGAGTCAACGATTTGCTCGGAGAGTAGCAGCCTGACATTGCGACGCTGGAGCATCATTGGAAAGATGGTTGAAGAAGTCAAGAAACAAGAAAGATCCATGCAATTCAACTAGCATGTATGAGGCTTTTCATCCTATTGATGTTGCTGAAGCCGATGTCCATGACATCTCAACAACTGTTTCTCACAACATAGTCAATCGCCGAGGTTTTGCTGATAGGCCACAATTGAAAGATTAGCTTAAAGGCCAAGTGCAACGCCTTTCAGAAGAGAGACAGCAAGTAGTGAGTATTAAGTAACCTTAACCTTAGTCAAGAGTGCGCCATATACTACTCACGGATTCAGAAGGTTATACTCCACTACCGATGTCTATTATCGCGGTCGTCATCACAATGCTCTCGGACAGAAGTCGACAATCTCGAGAATTCAGAGGGTCGTCTTGAAATGAGATGTCGTCGATATCGACGAGCACATGAGCAGTTTGCAGCGTTGACGGCGCGAAACAAATGGGGTTTTTGGCATGCGACATCATTTACCACGATGTACCAATCACTAGGGCTGGTTTCAGCGGAGGGAACCAATCAAATGGTTAAACCTGCTGATGCAGGCTGATGCCACTAATATTGCGAATATGATCTATAAATCTGCTCAAAGGAGCAACAAAGAATAACTAGGCATTTGTGAAGGAAACCGCTCCGCTCCCTAGTCGTTGTGGGCAAGGTAATTGACGGTCCCGGAAGCTAAACAAATAAAAAGTTGGTATATGAACTCCCCGAACAAGTATAGATTGCTTACGAATGCCAGTTATAATACCTTTAAGAGCTTGGTTTTGCAACTTTGCAGAGATCGCGGCAGGAGTGTCGTTGCCATCGCGAGCAACCACATAAGCGATCAAACCAGCAATATGAGGAGTAGCCATGGAGGTACCGGAGATTCTGTTGGTGGCCTTGAATGGTTTGGTTAACGATAGCTCAATATAGTGAAAATCATAGAAAATCATACTGTGTCGTTAGTGTTCCAAGCAGAGATCACGTCTTGACCTGGGGCGAAAATATCGACGACGGGACCGTAGTTTGAGAATGAAGCACGAGCGTCAGCAATGGTAGAGGCCCCGACAGTCACAGCACTTGGTGCACGAGCAGGAGAGGTGGTTCCGGCATCGGTATTGGAGTTACCGGCAGCGACGGCGACATGAACACCAGCGGTTGTCAAACTGGCGACAGCGTCATCGAGAGGTTGAGAAGCGCCACCGCCAAGGGACATGGACACAATGGATGGGTGGCCTGATGCTGCAGCTTGGTCCTTAACATATTGTAGACCAGAGACGCTATTTGGGGAGCTATGAGTCTTGGTTTCAATAGACAGATCAATGAGGACTCACATATCCGCAACGGTTCCAGATCTTGGGGACTATGATCAGCAAGTTCGGATTTGCTTTCAAGAATTAGGCACTGACCCGCCGTCGCTCAGAACCTTGACGGCGATAACGTTGGCATTCTTGGAGACACCATATTGAGCTCCGACAGCAGTACCACTGGGGGTTGTTTATTTTAGAATGTGCTCGCATCAAATAGAATGTAGATTCTTACGCGCAGTGAGTACCATGGCCATGACCATCAACGCTGGCATATCCGCCGAATGTGGCGCCCCAACGAGCACGACCACCAAAGGTAACCTGGAGTTGTTGTTACCACCTATTTCTCAGAGTTCGGTCCAGAGGACTTACGTGAGTCGTACGAATACCAGTGTCTTTAATTATCAGTGTCAGTCAATAATAAGGTGCAGTGACTTGAATGAAGAAATACCGACCAACGATGAAGATGTCGACACCAGAGCCAAGCTTGTCGTCGGCATATGCATAGTTGTACGTCAAAGCCCTACAATCAGGGCATGGTCAGGTGGATCTTCAATTGTATGCTTTATTGCTGCAATTTACGTGACATCTTGACTGGCGAGCTTGGGCGTTGTGCTAATGCGTCCGAGACCCCAAGGTGCGTCGGTTCTGGTAATAAATACTCAGATTTGAATTATATTCGTAGCCAACTGGACTGGTACTCACTGTGTGCCGACGATGTGCATGATGCCGTCTTCAGTCACAGATTCCACCTCTGGATCGGAGCGGAGAGCATTCAGAATGTCATCGTTGAATTTACCTGGGAATCAGAAATTGAGCCAACGGCAAGTGCGAAGTGAAATCGCTGAAACGTACCGGCGAACCCATTAATGATATCCCAATCATGGGTAATGACGTTGCTCGAAAGTCTAGCCTTGCTGAGGACGCCGTCTTTGGAGGCTCCCTGCTTCAAGGTAATGATGTGACGACCACTGTTCTCGCCTTGGTAGGTTTGAATGGTGCGAAGAGGGGTAGCAGCAGCGATAGCTGATGCCGCCAGAGCTGCGAGAGTGATGGAGGTGGCAAAGAAGTGCATATTGAGGGAGAAGTCGCTCGGAAACAGCTGCTAAAGCTGGAATTTGTCGGCAAATATTCTTGGCTTTTATATGGGAGCAAGACAGCCGTATGCCTCAGAGGATAACTAGCTCAAGATAGTGTGTAGTCAGCGCTTTACACTGAGAGCAATAACCCCTGGACATCGTGATGTTAGATCATCATGGGCAAGATGGTTGAAGAAGTCAAGAAATTAGAAAGATCCATGCGATTCGACCCAGCAGGCGCATGAATTTTCTTGATAACGTGTGGATCAATGAAACTCCTCACTCTGCTGACGGTTTGTAGAAGCCCATGTCCACGACGTCGCATTCAGTAACAGCCGCTTCTCATAGCCTAGTCGAAAGCCGACGTTCCCGCAATCAAAAGACTAATGTCAAGAAGAGAAGGGAAAAATGGGTATAAGTCACGAACTTAGTTGAGGGAATATGCCTCAAACGTACAAGCTCGTGGATCGCGAAAGCATCCTCCACCGCCAATAGGCTCCAAGGGCTCGCGATGGCGACGATTACCACGATATTCTGAGAGATAAGGTAAGAGTGGTAAGAATTTAGAAGGCTTTCCTGAAATGTAGTCAGTATCAGAATGATCGAGAACGTTGAGTGGGACATCATGCATCAACGACCACATGAGGGATCTGTATCCTCTGGTGCGCGTGATGCACAGCGAAGGGTTCTTCGCATTTGACGCCATTGTCCCATTTTAAGGCACGTCGGACAAATCGCTGGGACATTGGTCGTTATCAAAGAGAACCAATCAAAAGGAAGAAAGAACCAAAATTGCGTCTTCGATCCAACTTCTTGGACGAAGCAGAGGGCGCAAGATCTGCGCAACGAGTACGTCCTGTATTCGAAAAGGATATGCCGGCTAACTTGACCAAATATTTGAATTAGACCGAGGTTCGTACAGAATGGTAGGCAGAGAGGCAAAAATCAGATAAAAACGATGCAACGAAGACGATTTTAAATTTGGAAGGAATTCTGTGCACCATATTAGTTTTGTTTGCGAGTTGATAGCTTTGGCTCGGGTGCCCCCTCGTACCTCGTGGTGGTCGGTATGTTAGTCCTCCACTGCCACCGAGATCACCTTCGCAAGTGGCTGTTCTCGAGATATTTCCTTCTGCCTTAGACGATGCATGAGGTGTCAAATACGTACATGTTGTATATGTAGTGCCAGGCCAAGACATTCGGCGAATTCCAATCTCGAAAAGCGACACACATTCCAGACCTTCTGTTGCTCGGGTGAGATAACCTTGTGTGATCCTATCCATGACTTCGACGCTGCATGACTTGGAAGTATATTCAGGAGAGGTTGTTTCTCAGTGCTCGAGCATTGCCCTTATGTATTCTAAGTGAACGTTGGAAAAGATCAAAATACGAGCAGAAAACAGGACTAAAGGACTGACCGCGTCACGCCACGGCCCAACTCCAACGGCCCCTCTCTATCGCACCGTTTACCGAAAGTACACTGCAGTTCTCTTGGTTCGAATCTGCTACTGCGGTCGTAGCTAGATCGGTCTTGGAGGCCCCCTCATCGGATGCGGGCTTCTTCGTGTCTCGATCGCTCCGAAAAGATTGAGATACATATCCTGCAGAAAGATTTCATCATCTTCAAGCCGTTGTCGGTTAACTACCACACTCGTCACGACCATACCCGCATCATGAAAACGAGGAGTCGTCGTTGAGTATTTCTGAGAAGGAATCAAGCGATGGTGTCATGGATGGCCTGGCCATTCTTCATATGATGAGTGATGGAAAGGTAGCTGACGGAGCGGTTCAGACATTCGAGTGAGGTAAAAGACGTCAATCCGCCTGAGATGCATGAGAATCTAGTGGTAAAAACTGTAAGTAAGGGAAATCGTCAGAAAGATAGAAAACTTGCTTCAAAGAGAATTTCCAAGGGTGGGGAGGGGAATAGCTCAAGATCTGTACTTCTAGCGTGGATTTGACCTCAAGTTGAAGTCGTCACACTCAAGCGGCTCTGAGGCACATTCTACTTGTTTCTTCGTTCCAATAGGCCTTGTAGAAGATTGACGACCGTACTTCGGTGCGTTGGCCAACAAAAATCATTTTCTGTCTCCAAATGGGGGACCACGGACGCCTTTGCTGTAGTGCTTCTATTATCTTCGTTCTTAGGTGTGCTCGCAGGCAAATATAAAGCCCCTCAAGATGTCTCGGCTCTCGTTGGGGATATCCAACGGAAGATATTAGAAGCTGTTCCGACGTTTGCTTGTCGAAATAGTCATCGATTTTGACCCTTCGAGTGTTCAGCGACACCGTGACGTGGAGGGCTTGCTTTTTCGTTCACTCAAGAACCCGAAGAGACTTGATACAACTGAGCGATGGACGTCAACGCTGGTAGACTCCAGAGAAAGGGTTTGAGATGGGGACGTGTCGGTTCAAGATGCGACGATGTGACGTCCAACTTAGCGGCTTGGATCAGCCCCTGGCTCTCAAGGAGGCCAGAGTCTTGTGTAGCACCTGGTTCTAACATCAGTCCCTGTACGTTCTTCGTGGTTTATAAACTCACTGTGGACATTTTTGCTCTCTTTTCTAGTCAGTGTTGTCCATTCACAATAGCAAATATCGGCATGTTCTGGTCCGTATTAACTGGTGGAAGAATGCCCTTCTGGATCAGAGAAAGCCAGTGAATGGTTTTGGATGTGTTGGACAAAAGGAAGGCAGCAGTCGTGGGTGTGCGCTTTAGGCCCAGGTAGGGCACGTGCTGAGGCAACAACTCAACCTCCCACAAGTTATTTAACTTCCAGTACTGCTGGCTGTCGCGGTATTTTTGCCGAAATAGACTATATTGAGGTAAGCTTCGCATATTTACAAGTTTTGAGACATATTCCATTCCTCTCGTGACAATAACTTCCCCTTCGGCATCTTTCGAGGAGGACAAGAACTTTGCCAATACCTGTCTAAAGCTGGCCTAAAAAGATAGTGCTGCTGAAATTGATCAACTTTCCATCGTCGCGCCTGTATCTCCACCCCGCTCTCTAAAAGAGCTAACATATGCATCTCATCTTGTTCGGTCATGGCGGCGTACTCCTTCGACTGCAGTTGCACGATGATCTGGGAAAGCGGGCGTAAATGTGTTCCCGCCAGAAGACTCGGTACTGGTGCCATCATACAGATGAGAGACCAGTCGAACGCATTGGCATCCAGCCGAGTTACATCGAAATGCAACGAGCGAAGGCTCGGAAGAAATCTCCCATCTTGCGCCGTTCCTCCTAGGCACCGGAAAAAGTGGCTGGAAAGTGTCGTCTCGTCAATTGAAAGATCCTGAAGATTAGGTGTAAGCTGTAATAGATTGAGGAGGTCTTCTTCGGTGCAGCGATGACAAAGATGAAGGCTTTGTAGAGCGCATCCGGAACGGAGGAGAAAATCGTGCAGGGCTGTAAGTTCTTGCTCTTGGTTCGAAGGTCTGGTCGTACAGCCGAGGTTCTGGAGGGAAGGGAAAGTGACAAAATTGAAAAGGCTACTTGTTTGAGTTGTGCGGTTTGTCACTTCGAGTGAGTACAGCTCGAGGTGACTGAACGGCTCCAACGGAAGGTTCGCTAATTCGGAAACTGAAAGATTAGCGTCTTCGATACTGGCCACCACGGTCTTTAGACGAGGTGATCGCCGCAGAATATCAATGAAGGATAGAGTCCTAACAGGTCCAATAGACAGCTCCACGAGTTTAGTGGTGTCGATGTCATTCCAAAGAAAATGGGATGCTTGAATTGTAAGGCAAGTGGGTGACGGGCGCAATGCGTGAGGCCCACCAATCCGCATGGTCCACTTTCCTCCGTGCCCATATTCATCCACAGCCTGAAGAAAAATAGTCGATAAAGACAACGCTCCTTCCGCAAAGCTCGATGTCTGCTTGGTGATGAACGAAATGGCTGAGGTCAACCCTTTGATGCATAGAACTCTCCATCGAGGGATATGCTGGCAAATGGACTTGATGATATTCTGGCGCGACTCGTCGGTTTGATAATAGCGATAAAGTTGAATATAGATCGATAGTGAGAGTGTGCCAGAGCGTTGTAAATGTCGATCAATGGTTTCTGGTTTGTCACCAATGACAGTGCTCCACAACGACGGTGTGGAAATCGCGATTCGCCGCCAGGCTTTACACATTGATGTGAGTATTTTGAGCCTCTGCTGAAACGCAAGCCGGGTCTGGTCTGTCAAACCCATGTCGTGTGTCGAGATTTCGGGTAGGTAGAGCTGGAAAATGTAGGATGAGAGTTCGACAGGAAGCGTACCAACGACTGGATCATGCCACTCGTTGACAATCGTCAAGGTTTCGTGCCTGCGAAGCCACAAGTTGTTCATGCTTTCATTAATTTCCTGTATTTCAGCGTCGAGCTTTGTAAGAGCTAAGCAACCAAGACATGGTTTACCAGTGAGGGCCGTACATCTGCGTGGTGGCCGGCGACGTCTAGATTGACATGAAATGAAGTTGACTACCATGTTCGGGATATAGGAGATAGCCAGGGAGCTAAGTCAACCAAGAGCAATATTGGAAAACGCAGAATCCGAGTCACAACTAAAATTGTATGCCGGCTAATTAGTCGGCGAATCTGTTGACAAATCCCCGAGTCGTCCATCCCCGATGTTTGTCAGCCAACGTTAGCTTGTGCCGGAGGCTGATGATCACGTATCACATATGTTTAGCAGGTTTGGGGCTTGACAGCAAGCACACGCCGAGAGACATGTTAAGTTCGAAAATATGAATTTATAGGAGCTTTTGAAGACACCATAATTAATAGGTCCTAGGATAAGCAATAGTTTTTAGTCCGTCATACCGTCAACTTTAAATAAGGCTAACGACTTTGCCCATCTTACTCTCAATCCACGAGAGAGAACACGCCCATAGAAAGGCGGTTGTGATGATTTGAATGAGTCTGAGGATTGACGGGTAGCTTGAGAAGGTCGGCTTTGGGAACTGTCCCGTGACTAATTCCGTTTAAATCTTCTTCCATTCATCGGCTCTTTCTCTGGACATCCATAGAATAGCTTTGACGCTCAGAGAACGCTACTAAAGCATCGTTGATACTCGAGCGAAACCAGGTTGTGCGCCAGTTGTAAGACTGCATAGGTGATGACAAAAAGAGTTGGAACCAACGCTTTACCAGAGTGAGGCTGCGTCTAGACCAGTTTCCAGATGGAGAAAAGTTCCGTATCCACCAGAAATATAAATTTTGAAAGTTCAACAATTTTGTGGAGTGGTGGTTGTATCTGGCACTGGCGCATACACTTCTGCGTTGATCAGATTACGAAGGCCAACTGTGGAGACACCCTATCAGGAAAAGATATATAATTGTTTGAGATATTTCAAGAGTTACAAAACGAACTTACATGGCGAGTACACCCAAAATCTCGAGTCGACGGCCGGGATCTTAGTTGGGCCAGAAAACTCAACATTTCTCTTCAAGGAGTAACCTTGATCAAATTTGAGGCTGACGGTAATCGAGTGAACGGTCTAGGTCCACCCGTTTGGTGCCTTCGGTAGGCCACCTGATATTGTTACAAACATGTTGTCCAAAGAACCAGGAAATGGGTCAGAGGTTTTTGTCAACAGGTAGCTCCAATGACTTGTGCGTCAAAAATGCACGTCATTAAGTAACCTAGAGCGAATATTGAACAATGAGCAAAGCAGTCCGCGCAATGAGCAAAAAAACGTACATATGGTGTTGCTATGGGCGATTGGCGTGTTTGGAGGGAGAAACGCCTGCGCCAGGGGGCAGGGACACCTATACGATTGTCTTATAATGCATGTGTTTTTGTGATCAAATCTAAGCGACCTGGGACCAACTTCCCACACGATCTAATTT
>MU157942.1:0-15830 GCA_015657495.1 Crepidotus variabilis
CTAACAGGAGTAAGCGAGTATGAATAGATATGAGACATGTATCATGAGATGATACATGTAAGAGACGCAGCAATGCGCTGCATTGCAAGGTTCAGATCAAAGCGTAGCGAGATATAATTAGAAAAAGAAAAGATAGGCACGTGTTATGATGCAATCATAACACCAACATCGCAAACGCCCCAGAGTCGGGACTACAATTCAAGGCCGCGCCATCGATTACGGTTTCCAACGAAAACTGAATTCAATGTTCAGAAGTCGCTTCCAAATACTATCCAGACATATTATGAGAAGCGGGTTGGATGTATTGAGGAATATCTTCTACATTACTTATCGAAGCAGTGACCCTTTTATTCGACTTCACGTACTATGCGAAATAATGGGCGCAAACGAAAGTATCAGTGGAACACCAGCTCGCTATTTGTCCGCGGCGCATACTTTCAACCGAGTTTAAAGAATGATGGTCAATACCGAAGCAAAACCCAGACCACCCGAGCTCGAAGGACTTGCTGAGGAACGCACACAGCTCTAACACGACAAATCAGCTTTACGCACCATTTAGAAACCATGAAATTAACATACCTGTGCCGCATTCTCGTCTCGTCTTCTTTCTCTTCGGAACAGACATGAGGCTCTGAGTTGCCAGACTCTTTCATTCAAGCAAGTTTTTTCCGGCGTCAACCCCCGACAACCCCTGCTTATTCGAGGTAGGTGTACACCCTTCTCGAAGTTGAGAATGTGTCCGACAAGGAATGCCCTTGAGGGTAGAACGATGGCGATGAAAAAATGGATTTTCTGTGGCTTGCTTGATGTAGAATTCGGTAGGAAGGTCATGAATTTGTTGGATCGCAGAAGCATGTTGACTGGGTAGAACCGTGGAAGGCGCAGGTGTAGCGAATACTGAAGCTTGACGCCAGCATTCCTCCCACAATCTGAGCAGTGAGCATAACTCCCAGATCCTCGATGCGAATCGTGAAGTTGTCGGTCCTCTTCAAAGGTCTCTTCAAAATCACTCAACATCCTAGCAACCTGCGCTGGGACTTCCGTCTTCAAGCTCGTCAGAATTTCACAATGGTGGAATTTCTTCGTCTTCACTCCGCGGATCCAGATTCCTCAACGTGGAGGCGGCAAAAAATATGATCTTATCGAGGTGAAAAAAAAGCCAACATGGGAGATAGCGATAGAGCGGCTAGTCTTGTACCAATCCCATCCTGCACAAATTTCACGTAGGTAAGTCGCTTAATCGAGCCTAGGCGGGTGGCTGAGATCGAGAGGCGAATGTGTGTCTCCTGGTGCCGCAGTTTTGACCATTTCGTCGTGGTGGCTAGAGTGGAACAAATTGGCCAATTCAAACCGAAGAAGGGACGGTAGGAAGGTCGACTCGTGGATCGTTGCAGGAGGGTACGGCGCTGGAGGAAGAGGTTATCGCAATGGGTAGAGTCGAGGTTGAAACGTTGATGTGGAGAGAACGGGTTCCGAGAATAGCGTAGGAGTTGACCGCTTATCGTCCGATTAAGAATGTCTTATATCACACTGAACCCTCGTAACACCACCACACCTTCCACAGAGGCTTTCCCACGCGAACTGATGGGAACCACTTCCACTAACTGCTCTCCTCTACTATTAACCATTCACTACCTCTCGCACCTTGCTTCTGTTACACTACATACTACTAATTATCATAAGTTCTACATAGCTCCCGCTTAGTGGGTCATTTATGGTCATTTCTGCAAATTTTCATGGCTCTGTCAGTCGCGGCTTGTGAACGCGCGCGGTCGGCAGTATCTAAACCACTAACAAAAGAGGTGTCAAAAGGTCTGAATATTTTCATCTGAATCCTCGGAGGGAAAATAAAATCAGGTTCTCCAGAGACCCTTCCAGGCGTGAAACTTTCCCCAGCTGATCTAAATTTGATTTCATTGTTAAATATCCCGCCATAAAATAACTCTCAATGATATAACTGCGCCCTAGTTTAGTCCTCTTTAAAACGCTGATGTGGACTACTTGCATATTTTCCTCAGTCAGTGAGCCAGGGGATAAATGTTTAATTATTAATGAAGCTACGCTCTCGGTTTCCCTCTTCCTCTCTAAGTTGATATAACGCCTGAATATTTTCCTTCGAACACTGGATTTAGGGATAAATTCTCGAGCATGATACCGTATGTCCCAGCGGTCGGAAAAGCTTTGCTCAGACTCACTCCTTTTTGCAATGTCAGTATTGAGAAGCTGAATGTTTTCTTTTGGGCGAATATCTAGTGAACTTGGAGATAAATGCTCGAGTATTATGGACTGCTTACTAGTGAAGGTGTGTTCCGGTTTTTTTCTCTCTTCAACAACGATAGAAGACCTGGATATACCCTGGCGAAGAAATTTCCAGCAGATTCGGGTATCAATCTCCCAACACAAGGTCCAGCAGATCTCCCCTACTCAGTCAACGGTTTAACGGTCTCGACATTTCTCCATGGATATAGAGAATAGTTCGGATTTTATTCCTTCTTCCTAAATCAATAAAACACCTTGATATCCTCCGGTGAAGGAATTTTAAGCGAATCCAGGGATAAATCTTCGAGCCCAAGTTCGAAATATCTCCCTTAGTTAAACAACGGTTCCATCATCTTGATATATTCTCATTAGTACAGAGATTCGGTTTCAGGGATAAATCTTCGAGCTCGAGGCTCGACATATCTCCCTTAGTACAGAAGTTAGTCCGGATTTCATACCTCTTCTCAATTTCAATCAAAAGCATTGTTATTTTCATGCGAATAAATTTCAAGTAGATTTAGGGATAGATCTCCGAGCACAGAGTTAGGCACTTCCTTCCTAATCAAACAGCGGGTCGATCGTATTGATATATCTCCTTGGACACAGGGATTATGATATCTGCTTGAATGCTTCTACTCACTTACAGCAATTTTCTTTCACCAGCGCTTATTTTGGGTGCTTCTAGTAGTCAGTAAAAGTTGTGGTACTTTACAACCAAAGAGACCGGCGCATAATATAGAAGTGCTGTGTGCTAGCTCGACTGCATAATTTGATTACTAGCTATTAATCTTTGAGACGTGGCTTAGCTAGTTGTCAGTAGTAGTACAGACATATAAGCGTCAATATTTACATCTGGCTAATAGCAACTTTGTCCTTCACATCAATCACAGTGCTCTATCATTAATCCTCGCTCCTCGGTCGATCTCATTACTCTTTTTACTTCAACATGTTCATCAGACCATTTCTTTTCAAAATCTTGGTTGTCTTATTTCCAGTCCTTCAGAAACCTGGCTGGCCACGAGCTGTAATTAGAAGTAACATTTTACATGCAATGGAATGCCGTGGTGGAATTTGGGCGTTAAAAGACGACACTTATGTCGACATAACGGTACTGATGACCAGGTAAGCTAAGTTAAGTGAACAGAGACTTGGCTTAACTATGACAGGTCTGAGTACGACAGGTCTGCCTCTGACGATAATGCCCACATCACTTTGCGTCTTTTTGACATGCTCGGACGCTACTATGGATCTTCTCATGTTTATGGGGGAGAAGGATCGCCCCCCGCCACTTTCATGCTCCCAGCCGAAGAAAGCAAGAGAAAATGGCACAATAGAACACTTTTCAGTCTACTCCACCGGACTGAGAGGCTATAAAGTGTTGAATTGAATCTCAAGGTAAGTCAAGTATTCGGTCTAGACGAACTCGAATGAACTTGCGACTTACATCCGGTTGTTCAAACTCACAGACCAGTCACCTAGATATTATATGTACTCATGGCCGTCAAAAGTGTGGAAAAATATATCACGTGGCCTTCGCCAAAGCGCGTCGCGTCGCTGTTAGAGTACACCCAGAGCGTGTAATCTTTATTTGATCACCACAACGATCTGTGAGGCAGAATTAAGCCTAATAATTAATATGTATATAGAGCCTCAGCCCCCCAATCTTAATATTACATGCCGGAGCATCTGGTTTGATATTTAGCTTTTTCTGGCCAAGCCTTGAAATGTTTTCGAGGATTGTGCAGTCAAAAAGACATGTATAGCTCTAATTTTCTCTTGAACATAATTATGAGATACCTTAGAGTCACTGACAGCAGATATATGAGAAAACATCAAGCTTAAGGCAACATTTCTCCTGCAACAAATGTTGTGAAGTTTAGGCAATTTATGACATCCAGTCAAATTTCTTTACCTGTGCCCGGTTTTCAGGATCTGGGTACCTCAAACTACAGTAATAAATATATATACCACATATATCTCAACTGCAAGCCACTCTATCAGTTTAGTTAAATATACATGGCCCTACACACCGAAAGACATAACAAAAAACAATGATTTCAGATATCTATTATCTTTATCACATCAGGCTGCATCTATAACTCACTTATACAACACTAAATGGCTGTCAGTCACTGTAAAACATCTCAAAATTATGTTCAAGAGAAAATCAGAGCCATAAATCTCTTTTTGACTGCATGATCCTCGAAAACATTTCAAGGCTTGGCCAGAAAAAGCTAAATATCAAACCAGATGCTCCGGCATGTAATATTAAGATTGGGGGGCTGAGGTTCTATATACATATTAATTATTAGGCTTAATTCTGCCTCACAGATCGTTGTGGCGATCAAATAAAGATTACACGCTCTGGGTGTACTCTAACAGCGACGCGACGCGCTTTGGCGAAGGCCACGTGATATATTTTTCCACACTTTTGACGGCCATGAGTACATCTAAGCTTAGAACATTTGACGGTCGCCTTCCTCATTATCTTGCACTGTCGCTTCTATTAGACTTACTCGTTCTTGTATCCGCTTTGTGAAATCACTATCAGAGTTCCCGTACAGCTTCCTTAGCTTTTTTTGCCAATCATTTGTACCTATATAATTGAAACTCGCTTCTTACTGTCATTTACTGATATATAATGATTCTAAAGCTCCTCTCTTGTCAAGATAACCTCCAGAAAGTAAAAATTAGCCATTACAAGCCGTACGGTGGCAGAGTCGGATCAACATTTTGATCAATCACCATTAGGTAGTGATCGCATTCCACGTGCGATCCCGCCGGGCAGATCAAGATAAAGATATAAATAGTTAGACTCAGATCACCCCATTGAAAGTTGAAAGTTGGTGAAATATTCTTGCCAACGACTGCTTCCTGACCGAAGATTATGTACCCAAGTAATATAATCTGGAATTGAGCTGATAGGCTCTCAGAAATATATTTGCGCTATTGTCTGTATGTTCGATTGAGGTAATATATCCAAGTTTTGATACTGTTCCTGAATCCTGTAAGTCTGCGGCTTGAACTGTCAGCGTGATTGGCTGCCTCTCTCTTTAATACGCAGCAGCAATTTTACTACTCTCCCCCTCTATTATCTGGCATGGAGCTCTCACCTGAGACTTGAGTCTCCTATGGAAAGCAACCATCATCGCCGATGGAGGTCGTCTCATATGGTAACATTGAACTGCAGACTGAGATAATAACACCTCAAAAAAAGCAGAAGAAACGTGGTTACCGGAGAGAAGGTCGCTCCACTACATCTTCGACGAGCTTCACTCAAAACAATATCTCTTCAAAACCAGCCGCGTTTACACACAACCCAACGTCGCCAAAATTGTCATTTGCGCCAGTGTCCAGTCCAGTCATTGGCCTTAGCTCACCCTTTGAGCGCGTCTCACAAACTACAACAACCCGAACTGCATTCTCGGAAGAGACATATGTTACTTTTGTTGACGCCGTCTTAACTGACGAGTGCGCGATGTATCAACTAGACCGATGTCTGTTTGTTGTTAATGGATGGAATTCACGTCACTCAGAATCTGTAAGACCCAAAAATACCTGTACTTTACCTGTAATAACGAATCTTCAGCAAGGATGGTATCATCTACAGCGAACTCTGAATAATACCACCCGTGAAGTTGTTTGCATGTGTACTGAGTCACGAAACTCACAGTCATGTCTACACACAAGATTTATGAGTGACTATGGGGATCAAAAATTCCCTGATGAAGAGATGGTATTGAGTGAGTACTCTAGTGGTATTGAAGAGTCGATAATTGAATTCTTATCAGATGGACCAAGTGTAACGTATTTGTTCTCGCGTATTCAGGATGTGGTGGTGGAGGGTGACTTTATCACCCATTTCTCAGTCACTTCTCAATCAGATCAGTCGACTGTTAAACATCGAGTTGTTGTGGAGCACCGAGGGAACAACAGCGGTGGAGGAACCTGGAAGTGTGGTCGAGACAGGGCTCTAAATACTTGTAGCCATATCTCTGAAGCCCGAAACACTCTACAGAGACTCATTCAAGTTGACCCTACTGCTACAGATCCTAACGCGCAGCAGGATGTAAATGGTGTGTGTAGATAACATTTTACCATGACGCGACAGCATTTTTGACTAACTTGATTACCCTCAGTCAATACTCCTATTAGAAGCGCGGCGGGAGTGAGCAACTCAATTTCTAACAAGCCTCTTCCTCCACCCGTTTGGGCTCGGATAGCGGGTGATGGTGGTCCTCTTTCCGTTCCCCTCATGCGAACTGTTCCAGGTCTCATATCGCTGGATTCATCATCTACATGTTCTTGTAAAGAGCCGAGGTCTATGTATGATCCAGCTCAGCCAACGGATCACCGTCCCTGCGTCATTTATGGACTTCTTGATGCTTCGGCATCGTGCGTCGAGTTGCAGAAATGTCCGTCTTGTCGGTTCGGTTATGTCGGCCCGGAATGCACCAATCTCGGCATTTTCAACTTTAATAATCGTAGCCTCTTCACCATCCCTTTACTCGACGACTACACCTCTCATATCACCAAATCCGAAACCCCTTTCGTATCTTGGGTAGCGTCTACTTCCTGTCGATATGAAGTTCATCAATCTCCCATCCCATTTATCAAAGAAAAGCTCTTCAGGTCTGCTTGGTTTTCTTTTGCACGACTCCTACAACTTGGCCAGGATATGCGCTGCCCGAAGTGCGGCCCCACCCCTCAAGTCACAATATGGGATGGAGTAACCCTTTCTTTCAGTCGGAAGAATCTCCTCTCTTCCCTGGAACCCCCAACCTTTGTCAACAATCAATCGGAGGCAAAACCAGCAACAAGAGCCGAGACCAACCTTCAATTTCTCAGTGACCGCTCCCTTAGGAAGGATATTGTTACTTTGTATCAAGGACCAACTCTCGTCCTCCCACCTCTTCCTTCAAACAAGGACAACAAAGAAACCAGCATCGCTGCGGAAACCATGATGAAACGAATATCCTTGATTCCTGGAATCGTTACACGTCTGGCCGAAATTCACCCTTCGCTTGGTCGAAGTTTTGATCAGTGGTCTGGGACTCAGTTGATTTTCGGAAGAGCTAAGCCGCATTCAGTACACAGACAGTTTTTCCTACAGGTAAGCATGTTTCCCTCTTCTGTTGATAATGCTAAGGCCATCTCAGATCGCTGCCGAGGAGACCACAGTACAATTCATCAACGGTGCATCTCTCGACAATCTTGAGCGCTTTCTTCTATCTCCTGCACTGTCGAACGTCTTCCTCCTCCGTGGTTGTCCAGCAATTCATAATGTTGTAAATGTTGAGTTCGGGTCATATGGATCGTTAGGGCAGGATATTCTCGACCTGCTGCGTTGGATTTTTATCCACGCTAGTGTTGTTCTATCTCGCTTAAAGAAGAATGGTTATCCGCCCACATCTTTTTTGTCGCTTGAAGATAACTGGCAAAAGGTAGTCCCTTCCTTTAAATGTTATCTGTCGTTATACTAACTCTATCGCAGACAGGTTCATGCTACGGTATGCCTCAGGTTTGTCGACGGCCTAAATACCCAGGCCTTCCGAAAGACAATGCGGCGGACCTCGGTGGGACTGACCTTCGAGGTGAAGGATGCCAAAAGTTCTACTCCATGTTTGGAGATAACTGCCGAACAGGCGGTCTGATGTGCGTTTGGTGCCCTCATAGTGTCTGTTACGGGTTCCACATCATCCCTTTCGCCGAGGGAAGGAATGACGTTTTTTCCGCGATATATACGCACTGGACTACTGCCCCAAAAGTTATTGTCTACGATTTTGCTTGCGCTCTTCAACCGTACTGCATGAGCCGTGAACCTGAACTCTTCGCCGACACCCTCTTTGTCATTGATGCTTTCCATGCCAAGGGACATACTAAATGTGGAAGGTCGTCTTTCTTGTCCAACTACCTCAAAACTAATCCAGAGTTCATCATGGTCAATTCGAGTGCCGGAGAATGCGGAAATAGTGGTATTTTGAGAATTCGCAAGTCGGTGAGCTACATGTCACAAGATCGCGCCATTATTTATACAAAAATCTTCCTCTCTATTTGGAATTGTCATCGCATTCGTAAATTAGAATCCATACTGTAATTTAACCCCTTGATCTACGCAGTGTTTATTGGTCGGAGATGTCAACTTGAGACTCTCAAACATATTTGTTCTTGATTTATCTCTTCTTTACTAACTCGACTCATCTCAGGCATAGATAGAGGACAAGGTTTCGTCTTATAACTCCACGAATTGGACCCTGCTGTCGTCTTCATTCCCATTCTCACCATGACCTCTACTTCTGTCAAACCTGTACGAACTTCGCCTCGTAAGCGCCAACAGACGGTTAAGAGCCAGGTCAGTGATCTTCTCTGTGGTTTACTAATTGTCTTTTGAACTCCAACAGACACTTGGACCTGGGACCACGGTCGAAGCAGCTGCTAAGAATAGGAAAGCTCACCACTGTCAGCAGTGCCCTGGAAATCCCCTTCGAACGCAGTGCACCCATACCAAGGCTGGTTGCAATTACCTTTTAAAAAATCAGATTCAACAGGTTAGTCGCTAGATTAGCACTTAAATCAAATGGCGATAAGTTTAATAATTTGCCAGCGTACATCCAATTTTGCTTCCGCAGCCCCTCCGGTTGTAACTTCCGTCGCATCACTGCCAGCTGCAGCCGCTGGGACATTGAGTTCTGCTTCAGTAACCCCAGTGGTTGTAACTCCTGTGCTTGCATCACCGCCGCATGCTGTGGCTACGACGGCCGTAAATCACGGCACAAACATGACAGCTGCGGCCTCTAGCTGTATGACTTCGTTTGTCTTATCCTCGCCGCCACACCCTTTGTCTCGAGTCTCCAATCTTGAGCAAATCCAGGGCCCTTTCCCAGACAATAATCAAGCATCGAACAATATACCAAGGCTGCTCGCAACCAATGGCGGACCCATCTTGGCTCTGACTAGAGGCATTGCGATGCCGGAAACTCCAACCCCGAATCGTACGCTCCAAATTTACGATCCTAGGTTGATCAACATGTCGCTCTCGTCCCCACCGGGTCCAACGTCAAGCGATACATCCTATACATTGACGCCGTTCTCATCGCCCGCCTCTGATAACCCTCCACTCGAGTCTTCGCCAGGCGCAATAACTAGCCCACAAGCCAAACGTTCACTGCCCACAGTCGCTAATTCTTTCCATGGCTCAGTTCAAGGTGTTTATAGAGGTGCAATAACCGAATATAGTACGTCCAACTGACTACGTTCTTATCATGACTGAGATCTATTTTGTCACAGCGATTGTCCGACGCCATGAGCTTCCTGGTCCTATAATTAACTCCAAACTTGCTTCTAAGAAGTTCCGCGACACCATGAACTCGATCATTCGCAAAGTCAGTACATTTCTTATATGACTTTCCATCTTCTCCTTACTTTAACTAGTGTGAGGAGCTGTCAGCTCAGACAAGCTGCTGGCTTTTTATTGGGACACAACACGCCTCAGCAAATGCAGGAGCAATGCACTATGCATCTCCAAGGATTCGGAGAGATGGTGGAGTCGAGACTGATACCCTAGCAACAAACTTCCTTCAACTCATCAAGCGAATTCTTGAAAGTAAGCGTGCCGACACGATGGAACTCCAACGCAACTTAAGCAAGGTGCAGGCGCAGAACGAGAATCTCAATTCTCGCCTTCTCTCCCTGGAGTCAGAAGCTCAGCAAGCACTACAGAGTCGTGCCAAAGATGCTGATATGATTGCCGAGTATCAACGACTTCTTGGTATTTCTGCTCCGTAGATTGGTTGTAATAATCTTTCTTGTGTAGTGTACATTAAACGAATCAAGAATAAGTACTAGGTTGTTATCGAAATACAGAAATGGTTATGAGTGCCGACGCCTTCGAATTTTCAGATTCCCTACACCTTCTCCCTTGAATCTGGTATCATGCGTGAACGGAAACACCTCGATTTTCCAGCTTCATTGATTATTTGCAATAAAGTTCTTCTCGGGTAAATATCTGGTGTCACATCTTAATTGAAATCCATATAAAAGGCATGTTGTAAAAAATCACAGAGAAGTTTTTATATCAAATACAGGAGGATCTAGATTACATAGTCTTTCTCTTCAAACAACAGGGCCTCCGCTTCCTCCATTTCATCCTCGCTCAGGGAGAAAGTCTCGTCTTCGGAATCATCCGAAAATTCCACCGAATCGGTATCTTCCGCCTCATCTTCTGT
This sequence comes from Crepidotus variabilis, assembly GCA_015657495.1. Lineage (NCBI taxonomy): Eukaryota > Fungi > Basidiomycota > Agaricomycetes > Agaricales > Crepidotaceae > Crepidotus > Crepidotus variabilis. The sequence continues at coordinate 10,485 of MU157942.1, forward strand.
CAGCATCTTCTCGTCATCGCTGGAGGTAGTTACAGGGGGGGTAGGGTACTCTGGAGCACCAACGAGATCACGGTGAACTGCTCTCATAAAGTGCTGAAGGCCAATACAACGGGTAATGTCGTATTTAATGGCTTTCAAAAGGACAACACATGTTACGGGCCAGTACAACGGCTTGGGTGCTTCAAACTTTACCCATCCGTTAGGTTCACGAGGGTCAAAAAGTAAGAACTGTGTAAGAGGAGCGCCTGTGATATGGCACAACAGCGGGTTGTCGATGAACACGAAAGCGCCTTCCACAATGCGTCCCTTCCAGGGCACAGGGACCTCTTCAACACTCTGAATGGGAGTTAGATTCGGCTGGATATCCTTGGTCAGAAACGTACTCCGTGATAAATGAGCAGGTTGTTGTAAGGAGCTCTATGGCAGGCAGGTCGTCGACATACTGGATCACCACAAATGACGGGATCTCCATCGATGTCAATGAAATCGGCTGTAGTGACTCGACCAGCCATGTAAGGTATAATGAAGGTGTGGTATTTTGATTGGAATGAACGAGCCTAGCAGGCGGTCTCTTATAGAGATCTTAGAAGGAAAGGCATATGCATATTTACCTATGAGATTTGTTTCTTGTAAATTTGCAGAACATTTGAAGCAAACATATATTTCCATGTTGTCGCAAAATTGACTCAGCTGCAAATATACTTGTGCAAGCTAATTGCTTTGGGATGACGAGATTAAGTTCGTAGATCTTATTCCGCTGGACACCTACCCTGTGTTCAAGTGGGACTGACTTCAGGCACTAGTTGATTACGTTTGAATAAATGACGGAGGTATATTTCAATGACAAATTGACCTGAACACCTAGAGGCAAATATTCCGGTGATTCAATAAGCTGTGTCTGTCGCTTCATTTATTCAGCCGCTCTTCGCACCTCATGTTGCTCTCGTCAATCAATCGAGGCACACTCAGCTAATGCAGCCTACGGCATGAACAAAAGGAATTTTAATTTCTCTAAACCAAATCGGATGAGAAGATACAGCATATTAATGCCGAAACGAATGGGTTCCGAAAGACTCTAGAAAATCATCATTCCCAGAATCCCGGAACGCGTCTTGTATCCTTCTTTCTCTACCCTCACTCAGCTCACAAGTAGTTCTTCAAAAATGGTGTCTTGCTTCGGTTTTTTTAAGCTCTTTCCTTTTGGTCAGGCCGCAGTAAACACAAACACGGCAACCTACCATCCTCAGATCCCTGTCCAAGACCGTCGCTATGCTGTCCTAGTGGGCTTACGACCCGGCGTATATACAACAGCGTGAGTTTTCATCTCTCAACTCTGTGTCAGTTTTGATACAGTCGTAAATAGCGTGGAGGCGCTTGAGCAGACAGAGGGTATACCCGGGGGGTATAAACAAATGTTTGCTACGGTTGAAGAGGCTCATGAGGCATTTGAGCAGGCCAAGGCTGCCGGTGCTGTCCGGCAAGCAAATAGACTAGGCGCAAGAATACAAATCACTAAAGACAACCTGGAGGAGGTTGAAGGCCTTGATCGTAAGTTACCCGACCTTCTCTGCCTGGAACGTCTCTGAACTTCGCCCAGCCACTACCTTACCGCCAGTTTCATTCTACTACGTAGTCCTTCGGGGAAAGCGCGTCGGTATATTTGCGTGAGCTCTGCCTGAAATTTCACCTCTCTCAATCTGACTGATCTCAGATTCGACGCATCCTCGTTCGCCTCTGGCATTTCCGGAGGACATTGTGTTCGTTACGAGACATTCCAGGAGTGCTACGATACATTCTACAAGTCCCTTAAGTCTGGTTCCGTCATCAAAGACACCTTTGAATGGGAGCTTGTTATTCCTTCTTCCTAGTATATATTCCTCCGTATTTTACTTACTTCTACTTCCTTCACTTCATGTATCCACCGAGTTGTCAAATGTTTTGAACACCAAGTCCGATTGATGGGATCATTATCTAATCACTTTCGTCATGAGAGTTTGAGATGCCTAGCTTGATGATCATTCCGTTCCGACGAAACTCATTCAACACTTGTCCTATTACTTCATGAGCTTCACATTCTCAATAAACGAGTTAGATGGTTCCCGCGCAAAGAAGGTTGGGCCAGATGGCCTAACCAAAGATCAACATTACTACCAAAAGTCCGTTGAACAATTCTGTGAGAATGCAGGACTAATTCACATAATAGGCACTCAGAGAAGCTCAAACAGCAGCAGAAATTGTACCCAAAGAGAGCTTCTCGAACCTCGTACTTACTGTCAGCAATCTTCAGTAAATGTACTCATTCATTCTCTAGGAAATCGCGTTCCTCTCCTCTAACCGAGCAAAAGTAAGTCCTGTACTCATTTGCGCCTGCCCTCTCAAAATTTACTCACTCCGGCAAGAACCAACGATGCAGACGACAAATCTGTTCCCCTCAAGCTTCGTCCACTCTCGAATTCATCGCCTTCAACCGTTCTCTGCCAATGCTCTCTCCGTCCAATACAAAGTACAAAGATTTAGTAAGCGCTTCTTAATGATGCCTTTACATATCTTGAACAGAAATAGCTGTGATATGGGAACGCAAACAGACCTTGTTTCTCTCCCTAACAGTTCGTTTAAATCGTGAGCTTGTCTTTTGGTATCATAAGAGCTACTTTGAATAACTTATTGTGTAGCTGTGAGATAGAGATACCGTCGGACCTGCTGCCCGCCGAATCATCACCAACGGGCGCTGAATCACCACTAGCGCCTGTCGCCAAATCACCACCAGTGCCTGCCACCAAATCATCATTGACGCCTGAATCACCACCAAAACTCGCCGAATTATCATCAAAGAAGTATGTGAGCTTACATCGGTTTATTGAATGTTGCACTTACTCAGTTAATAGGTCTGCTAGCATTTGGGACGAGGACCTGTGGCTCGGTGATCATGTTCATCCTGATGTTTGGTGTAGAAACCTTGGGCTGAACGCCGAAGCTCTGCGAGGTAACTTGAATGATTCTAGGCCACAGTGGACACCTATTTCCCCAATATTGCCCGTCCTCCAGCGTGATGATTTGGATTATTTGAACTGGCTTGCAAAGCTTCGCTTTCAGATACATCGCTGGTCAAGTACCTGGGGTGGTGTTTTACTGTGGGACGATAGCTTGGATATGTTTTATCTGCACGCATTGAAGACCGGCGAGCCCACTATGCGTCAATTGGTCAAAGGCTTCTGGAAAAAGTCGTACAAGGGCCGCGCATTTCTTGATGAATTGTCGTTGTGGTGCTACCAAGGGATTCCAGAGGACGGAGCAGCCATTCTTGTGATATTTCATGAGATTATAGATCTAATCAAAGTACTCCTCTATGGGATCGCTCGGATTGAGGTGAGACTCCACATTCTTTAAAAGAGGGATCTTCTCCTATCGGCGGGGTGACTTCGAAGGTGTGGTGGCGGAGTTTATAGGAAACCAGGTGCCAGATATCAAAGAAGAGGGATGGGTTCAGTCATTTCTTACGGGTATCTCAGTGGATGAGGATGTGCTCATGGAGGAGTCGTAGCATTAGAAATGATCACTGTAACAGTCAGATAGGCAATAGATCTCTACTTACATCTCCACAACTATGAGCATCTAATTGGGCAACAGATCGCGTGAATAAGCCTTTAGTTCGTATCTTCTAATTGCCGTCCAGAGTCGAATGATAAGCTCTTGACTTGATCATGTCTACTAATCTGATGATCTCCTTCGTAATCTAGAGTTCGCTTGTAATCAGCTTACAAACTTATGCTAAGGCTTGACGACTCTAGCCTGGGCTTTGAGCTGAAAGTCATCATGGGTCAGGATGACTTGTATCCTCTGAAAACTTATTATTTGATCCACCGTTGACAATTCTCTTACGATACATGTAGTCTATTTGATAAATTTTAAAAGTAAGCAATTGCCTTTTCTAAAGATCTTCTTGAGCCTTCGCGATGTCGACCTTGGGTTTGACTTCCATGTCAAATACTAGTTGGCATTCCTTGATGAACGATCCTCTACTGTTATAGTAGCTAGCAGAAGAAACAAGATCTTTCTGATCCTCACCGAGGGTCAGGCTCTCAGCTATCTCATATGTGATACGACGGTGAAGAAGCCGGTATACTTCTACTGCAAAGGATTCTTCAGCAAGTCAGTGTTCGCTAGTAATACTATCAATCTACATTTACTTGACAGGATTGTGATTCCAGGCAAGGATGTCTGAGGTAGGTAATTTCAATAAGGCTCCGTTGAACTAGATCACACTTTGGCTCTTCCAGTTGCAAGCTCATGCAATCAACACATCGGGACACGCAGATACATATTGAAGCGCAATTGCTCAGTAGAAGGAGTAGCTTATATATAGTTCCAAGAATACTGGGTGCAAGCATTGGTGTTCAAGCATTAAATTGCTGACAAGTACGACTACTGGTATCTCTTGCACTAGCTAAGTTTCTAACAACATCGGGGAATTTCTGCATTGGGACATCAAACGATCGTTCGTGTGCCCAAAACGGGAGTCAAACGAGAGCGCTGCGAGAGCACGAGGTTTCTCTGTTATGACGTATTGCTGAGATATATCCTAGAGACCAATCTTACTAGAACTTGCCTGAATTTTCCCCTTTTCAAAGGGTGGAGATCTTTGCCTACCATCATGTATGTAAAGGTTGCTTCCTGTCATCGCTCATTTGGTCAATCTCATCTTCGATCTGAGCTCCATTTCTCAGATCCTCGTGCGGCTATCGGAGCTATTGAAGCGCCGTAGAACGTGTATTGATAAGGTTGAAGAAATACATCCCTAAGTTGAGGTATCCCATCATCTTGGAGAAATCTGCAGTTGCTCCGTCTCCGTCAAAACCAAGGTAATTATGCCTCAGTTCAGCTCAACCAGTGCTTTGTTGATTAAATTAATTGAATTGAAGAATCTTCCGGTCTTAAAAAAACCGTTGCATGTGATAACAGGTTGAACGTTCAAGGGGAAATACACCTAAGGCGAAACATAGCAGGCCAAAGATAAGATTGAGAGGTTTTGTGTCCGCGTTTTTCAGAGGATTTGTTAGATAGCTGCATAACAAGCGCCTTCCGCTTTCTGGATTCCGAGAGTGTTTTAGTTCTTGGATCACACCAAAGACCTAGTACAGTCAAATCCCATTCATTTTCCAAGCAAAGCTGCAGAAACCAGAGAAGAATAAAATAATGAGCTAGACACTCCCGAAACTCGGGCATAGTAGATCCCGGAAAGCAGTATGAAGAGCTATCACTGATGATGATCAACTGAGCGCTCCCCAGAAGAGCGCTGATCAAGTACATCATCTTCGTTCCCACACTGTAAATGTCTCTACTCGCAAA
>MU157942.1:15840-46318 GCA_015657495.1 Crepidotus variabilis
ATCAACTGAGCGCTCCCCAGAAGAGCGCTGATCAAGTACATCATCTTCGTTCCCACACTGTAAATGTCTCTACTCGCAAAGAATACAGCTTCAATTTGGTCAAATCATGTCTCCTCCATCTAAATTTTAGGTAGAAAGCTGCTTAAGATGTATATTAGTTTGCTCCTGCTGTTGGATTAAATTTCCGGCTCTTTGGCAATGAGCTACGACATGAATGAGGTAGCAAAGTCATGACTTTCCAATGTATTTTCACACTCTTTGCTTTGCCCGTCATGTCGAAGGCTTGAAGGTGAAAATCCAAGGTAAAGCCGTCTTTCGGTCTGTGTATTTGAACTTCAAAACTCACGCATAATATATAAGAAGCAGCAGTCAACGAAATAGGACTAGTTACTGTAGAAGTTGACGCCACACCCTATGTTGAGAGGGCACTCGAGAACGTGCAATTTTCTTCGATCAGCTGGACTGCACAGATCTCAAAGGTTTTTTATTTAACACGGGAGAGAGAGACTACTCTGATCATAAAGTTATAGGAGATGTTAATGGCCCGTCCCATTTCGTACCCTACGTTTACCTCATTCAACATTCCAACTTCCTCTACCACCACGTTGATGTCGTTGTCCTATACATTCGAAAAAGGTTCTCAGCGGCGAAAGTCTGTAAACAGAAGATTCACTCAAAGTTAAGGAAGTCAAGAAAGATGATGGCATCGCGCTTCCCCCTCTCTATTGACCTCCTTCAAAAATCCTCCGAGTCGTCAGACACATCACTTGCACACCCAGTAGTCTTGATCCGACGACCTTACCCGTCGCGTCCGGAAGCTGGATGGGAACATACGAAACCTCTGAAAAAAACGCCTAGGACAGTCGAGGAGCTGAAAGAGGCAGAATTTCAATTTTATTGACTGGGATGGACAGTATGTCGTTTTGCATCTGATTGTCCTCATCTTACTTACTCGTAATCTCTTGATAGAAAGCTTGAACTGGATTAAGGGCAACGAGTTATCGCGGTACTGGCTGGCTCACCTATTCTAGATATAGAGTACCCACAGGGAATTCAGTCTCTCAGAATATTACCAAGTAGACTTGAGTAGTCAGAGAGCCCCAAACAGCTGTGGCAGGGATTATCGTCTCTCGCATGCAAAGAGTTCCACGGCCCGCTGATCCGGCGAGTTGACGTCTTTTCTCTAAGTTCCAGATTCTGACAAGTACTCGCCGGCTATTCGGCCCGCTCATATCTCTGTTATGCTTACTTAGTCGACCGACCTAGTTTGTACACTCACGCTTACCCATATTTCTCTTTGACACTGCTCTTGGTATTGCACTTGCCTAAAACGGACCTGATATACCACTTGTCGCTGTACAACTCAAGTGTTGATGCACGGGTATGCACGGGCGTGTGACGCCGAATTCCTTATGCCCCAAATACGGTCACTTTGGACCATACCAACAAAGGGAACATCGCATACGGTTGGTGTGCTTTCACGGCGCTTGGTCAGTACAATCCCTCAAAAGGTGGCCATCTTATACTCTTTGACCTGGGTCTAGTAATTTGCTTCCCACCTGGCTCGACTGCCCTTATTCCCTCGGGGATTTTGACTTGGAAACACTCCTATTGTGGTAGAGGGATCGTTCAGAATGTCTCTTACAGAGTATTGTGCCGGTGATCTATTTCGGTGGGTAAAGTCCGGCTTTCAAAGAGCTAAGTCTTCGCTTGCTTCCGAAGGAAAACCGTTCGAAGCGGCCATCAACGGCACCTCCAAGTTCGAGCTCAGGAGACCCTTGATTTTTTTTCCGTGTACGATACTCTCGCTGACGATCGGATAGATTTACTTTGTAGCTCTAATTACTCGTCGGAAAATAACAGCCGGTCTAATCAGGTGTTCAATATAAGAAATTATTTGCATTTAGGTTACGAAAGCACGGACGTCATTCAGGGAATTGTAATGGGCATAAATCGAAGGAATATACATCTGATGAGAAAATCCAGTCGTTGCATCGCTAGCGCGGAGCGGAGGTGGACCTGAATACTGGATTTCTCGGCTTGCTAGCGATCGTTAGAAGGACGGACTAAAGCAGCTTACGAGGCATGGTCAGCAAGGTAAACGATGATATATGTATAGCTCGTTGATTAGCGATAGCTCGATAACCTTTCATGGAGGAGACCTTCAGGTGTGAGGAAAGCCACTAAATCCTATCGTGTTCCAAGGGGAACAACGATAGAGCCCTTGCGATCCTGTCAAACCGAATGGGTTGACCCGGTCTGCCTTGTGTTTGCGTAGCACCACGACTGGATTACCGGCCTACATGACCCTGGATACAAAAATGTTGCATTTGCTTGGTAGAATATTTCACAACAGAGAAAGCACCGTAGAGACGAGTTCTAAGTTAATTGAGTTTTTTCTCCAGATCGTTAATTGGACGCTCGAAAGAAGTATCGTGGATGAAAGGAAGTGTTGACTATCCGGGGATATCTTTTCAGACATGCAATCTCGATTGATGTGATCAAAGCCAGCCCCAAGTAAGGAAAGCAGAGTTTACTACAAGAGAGACGAAAATCTCCCTACCCTTTTTCTTTAGTGCATTCTCCCCGCTTGCGCTACCCATACAATTTTAACCAAGAACACAAAGAACCTATCTTATATCGAAGATGCCGCCACGCAAGATCAAAGCCCCAGGTAAGCTGCCCTCCTCGATCGCAATTATCCCAATTATCCACGGTCTAACGACCGTCCTCAGACTTGATGACCGACTTGGAACTCGCAACTGCTGTAAAAATGGCACATGTCTCCGCAGGTCGTGCCTCTCGTAGCCAAAGCACCCAGCAGAATAACCAGCAGCGGCTGGATTCCCTGCAGGCCGAGGTTGACAGGAGGAGCGCTCTTACTTTAGCAGGAGGACCGCCTGAGATCGAACAGTTCGTTTCTTTAAGCCATCAGATTTATACCTTACTCACCACGCAGTAGAACACAGTCCCATCCTCTCAATCTTTCGCAAGGTTTGATCAATCCTGCGACCGGAATGGGCGGGTTTGTTCTCTTCTAATTGATGCACTTATATTGTATTGACTATATCATAGACCACAACCTCCCCAAGGTATCTTTCTGGAGGACAGGACCTCTCTCAAGACCATGGATCATGGGTTAGCTCTGCATTAGATTATCATTTTATATTCGACTGACTATGATGATGATAATAGGACGCAACCAGAACCTGTTGCATCGCCCCTGGAGTTACTTGCCAAGGTCGCAGATTCGCTTCCTGTAGCACAGACTAAGCTCAATACAACCAGTCCTGATCCAGTCTCAGCAAACGGAATCACGCCTCGAGATGAGTTGAAGGTTGACAACGAGTAAGTTTTGAATGATTCAGTATGGACATAATCAAACCAAATTCTTTCTCCTAGGACCACACCCGGAGTTTGTTACACGGCTTTCAACACCCCAGCGTCTCCTCCTGTTGGGATGTCGTCGCCGTAAGCTCCGTGTATTTTGTTGTATACTGTTCCTTATCTTTGTCGAACAGCTTAACGCCAGTACCCTCAAGTCCCGGCGGCTTGCCTGCAGAATCGATGGAGCAACTTCCTCCGGCCCATGCTCAGTTTTTGCAGTAAGTACCTGTTCAATATAATCTTGGACTTATTATCAACATGTACTTGTAGGACGCCGTTCCACGCTGCGAATACCAATGCAAACAATAGCCTGTCCAGGGCGTGAGTCGAAAAAGACATCATTTATCTTCAGCCATACTCATCATCCATCTCTTAGCCTCACTCCTGTGACTCAGACTCGCATCCAACCAGGCGTTGAATGGTCAGTCACTAGATTGTCTCATCGAACAATGAGGACTTATGAGAGACAGGAATGGACATATGCCCCACGTGATGCCGCCGACGAACGCAGGGTCCTTCAGTGACTATGAACGTCCACCTGCACCATACGCCTTCCGGTCGACGACTAGTCAGCAATCATCGTCGGTTGTTTCTTCTTCAAATGACCACTTAAATCATGACCTTCTTCTCACTCAGTAAGTTCGATTGGTTCCAGTTCATCCACTGAAACTCATTCCAGTCTTAGCGGGCCTGCTGGCGCCATCATTTGCGATGTATTGGGTAATCCAGCATCCGACCGTCTCTCATTGTCAAATGTTGGTGCTAGCGCCGACTTGTAAGTTGATCTCATTCTTTCAAGCCCTGCGTCAACTAATACATGCTCTTCAGTCTCCATCCACCGATTCTTAATGATCAGGGTACACAGGACTATGATACGTTACACGGTGGTCCACTTTTCGGTGTCAAGTGAGTACGATATGAAGCTCTTGTTACCATTTATTAACCTCTATATCAGCGACACCTATGAATCACCATTGTGCCGGCTTCTGAAGGTAGCGCGAATGTTCAGGATTTGACGTATGTCAATTTTTTTTTGTAAATAATTACTTATGCTAAATTTTTGATTCAGTCTTTGTGCTGAGCAGGACCAAAAGTTCATGCACCTTACAGCCGATGACGATGCGACGAAGTAAGTTGCTCAAAATGTTGCCTTTAATCATATCAGACTGACATAGTTTGAAATTCGTTAGGGAACTCAATCTACTCCGCGATTCAGAAACCAAGACCCTGGTCCCAGAATTTCCGGACAACCATCTTTACACTCTCGATGAAGAAGACGAGGAAATCCACAAGCTCCTGAACGAATATGAGCAAATCACCTCGGCATTAGACTTGAGAGCCGACCATGCCAAGTCCACTCTTCGTATGGCTACGGACGCCTACGAAACTATCAAACTTCAAGGAGATGCAGCTGGTATCAAGAATGCGAAGGCTTTCCTCGACTCATGCAGAGACGAACTTAGCGCCGTGCTCTTGCAGCTGATGGAGCTTCCACCTCGCCCCAAACGGCAAAAGTTGAAACCAAAGACGAAGGCGATTGGGGCTGGGAAGAACAAAGTGAAAGCCCCTTCAAACGATCCCTCAACAAAGAAGCAAAAATCTGCATCGGAGGTCCTCCTGGCTCTTGAATTGATTAAGAAACCAAGAACCGCGCAGCTTGTGGGAGTTGTTCCTATGTCTATGGGTGGTGGTGGTGGTGGCGGCGGTGGTGGTGACGGCGGTGGTGGTGGTGACGGAGATGGCAACGGAGGTGGTGATGCGAACGACGACAAGGATGAAAAACCATCGCTCATCAAGTACCAGCGCAAGGAGGATGTCATCGCAAACATGTCGCCGGAGCAGGTTGCTAAAGCCTTGGGTATGTTCTTAAGTTCTTTCTTCCTCTACTTGTACTAACGAGCCCTTGTAGCTGTTACCCAGGCTCAGCTCAATAAGGCTGTCCGCCTCAATGATGTGAGCCATCTCAAAGGTCGCACCAGAGGGTGGATTCGCGGTTGCCCGTGGTTCTGTCCTGAAGCCATGTCGACCAGCACAGACATCTCTCTGGCGATCCTGACGAACACTCTGGGTTATTCCAGCTGCCTCGCTCATGAACAGCACAGCGCCGGCGGTAGTCATTGCTCTGGCTCAACTCGAAGCGTGGCGGACTACGACAACGTCCTGGAGCTTCACGGCGTAGGATTTCCTCCCCTCCCTCGCTGGCACGGGTCTGTTCAGGAGATTCCCAATGCCAAGCCCGGTCATCTCCACTGCGGGTGCAGTGTCGCTCAGGGTGTTCTTGATCTTTTCCTCTACAAAACGACCAAACTCACCTCCACCAACCCCGGTATCGTCCTAGAGCAACACTGGCAGGGGAGACCATCCAAATGTTCTCATCGAAATCAGTGGCAGGATTCTCTCTGCCAGTATACTGGTCTCCAGCCCGCGCATTTCATCAGACCCGGATATGGCACCGACGAGTACGAGATTCAGCTGAATCTCATGCAGCTTCATGTGACCCAAACACGTCTCCGTCAACTTGGGGTCAAGGCTGTGGTAACATTTGCGGAAGTTGATGTTGAGATGTCTCCCAACGACGTCTTAGACTCATACTTTGAGCTTGAAGACTACCCGGGTCTCTACGAAGAGATCGGGCGGAACATGCACGTCTTCCCTCGTCGTCGCTAATTGTTGTTGGGAATGTCGGATGTTGCAGCGTTGGGTGGGGACGTGGCAGAGCTGGACGTCCACTTCATTGGGGCCTATCTTGAATGGTGCGGTAAGTATCTTCGAAACTATATATGTAAGAAGGTAAGTACAGTAATGACATGTATGTAGTGATAGGTAGGTATCCGTTTCAGAGCAACCTTGGACTTGGTTACATATATCTGTAGTGATGTCTGGGATCATAATATCATATGATTCCAAATGTTGTATATTTGGTATTGAAAGCTTGGTCGGTGGGATAATTTTCTGATACTCAGCGCTAATTCAGTCAAGTTGTTGATTGGCGCCGGACACCGAATGAAGCTCAAGTAGTGGTGGTGATATCTCTGAGTGGGCGAGTGAGGCATATTTACCTAAAGTTAGATGTAGACTCAAAGGTCGGATAAATCTCTAAGTCGGAGAGACATGCAACTAACCCCTTCCAGCTGGGTTCATAAAGTCCGGGGTTTTTTCTTTTGATCCTTCAGAAAGTCACGAAAGGAGTTTATTCCCAAGTCAGCATGTTGGAGTTGAAGTAAGGATATATTCCTCTGTATTCAAAAACAGATGATCAAGGGATATTTGCCCTGAATGTGAGACGGATCAAAGTCGATGATGAATTCTCGAATTCAAGAGAAGTTAAAGAACCGAAAATGTCCCCCTCTGCGACGTATTCAAGAGTTTTGAGAAAGCTCTTCAATTTTGAACTCGAACTAATTCCCAACTTGGATTAGTTGAGCGTCCAGCAAGTTGAAGTTCAGGTAGTGGTGGGGATATCTCTCAGTGGGAGAGCGAGGCACGTTTACCTCAAGTTAGATGTAGACCAGAAGATCAGATAAATATCTAAGTCGGAGAGGCATGCAATTAATCCCTTCTCAGCTGGGTTCATAAACTCCAGGATCTTTCCTTTTGATCATTCAGAAAGCCACGAAAGGAAGTTAATTCCTGAGTCGGCATATGGAGAGCTGGCGGATGATCTACCAAACCAATTGGAACATTCAAGAGGGAGAGAAAGGGGTATATCTTTGGAATACGAGCGTCGAGGAGCAGGGCAGGTTTCCCTCGTATTTCAGGTAAACAAAGTTGAGACACTCGCAGCTATTCCCACTCAAAATGCTGTGAACTTTCTTTCTTTCTTTCTTCTTTCTTTCTCTCTTTCCACTTCAATGCAGTGAGGAGAACAAATGAATTAATAATGAGAGGTAAATATTCCTCTGCAAAAAGATACGCGGAAGCCAGGCATATTTACCTGAAGTTTGAGACATGTGGAGGTAAGGAGAATAAATGCTAGGAACATATGCCTATATTTTGGAGTGAGAGGTAAATACGAGTAGCTGTTGACTGCGTCGACCAATTCACCGTGCTGAAAGCTTCCCAGTAAGAGAAGAGGTGCCATCAGTTTGATTCATTATCTAATTATTTTTCTCATACTGTGTTACTACTTACTCTACCTAGATTTTCTCTTTCAAGTTTCTTTACTGTTATTCAAGTCAATGCGCAGAATCATACATTCGCGTCTGCTCCTTTTGGGAAGCGACCCTACGAAGGGGACGAATCGATGCGGACGAGCAACTGCTAAAGAACAACCGGTTGGTCTTGGATGGATGCGCGAACGGGAGGGGGCAGATATACAGCATTGACGACTCAGCTGCGGGCAGTTGAAAGTAACAATGTTTGGCGAAGTCGTGTTAAGTTCTGAAAGTAGCTCGCAGTACAGGGCGCGTCCGAATGGTGATCTCTGCAAGACAGTCCTTGTTAGTCTTCTCAGCTCTGCTTGTAGTCAGCCAGGCATACCGACTTCATAAACACAGGTTGAAAGCTGTTGCAATCGCCGGCTGGCGGCAGTAGAAAGATGGCTGAGAAAGATACGAAGAATTTCGGCAACTTAGCATGCGACGACTGCGGCTCCAAATAGCCCTTCGAAATGCCTTCGGTCTTCGTTTCGACGGTGTAATGTTTTAGGTCGTGTAGGGGTGCTGGACCCCGCGAGCGTCATCGAGTTGTTGAGACCCGCCTGTAGCATTGACAGGCTCACCGCGAAAGTCGTCTGTCAGACAAAACGAGAGGCAACAGAACGCCAGCACCAGGCAAGTTGCAACTTGTCAATGGAATTCGAGTGGTCTGGAGCTTACATAAGTGTTTGGTTGTACAAATTGTGCCTGCACAACTCTTGGCATTAATCGGTTTTTCACTGGTCTGGAGATTACGTAAACAGTTGCCATAAATGGAAATACGTTCGGTGCCTGCACGAATTTAGAGGGGTCCGGTAACCTTAGTTTTCAGCACGGTAATTCCTCTGCAAGAGGATCCGCAGAAGCCAGGTATATTTGCCTGATGTCTGAGATATACCGAGGTAAGGAAAATAAGTGCCAGGGAAATATACCTAGATTTTGGAGTGAGAGGTAAATATATTCCGCTGCGAGAGGATACACGGAAGCCAGGCATATTTTCCTGAAGTTTGAGACATACCCAGGTAAGGCAAATAAGTGCTAGGGAAATATGCCCAAGTACCTTTATCCAGCTCATTTTACGCCCGACGTTAAATCAAAGTGATCTCGTTTGCCGGATGCCGATGCAGCTAACAGTGAACATGATATACTACATGTGTATTGACGAAGGGGACAACAGAAAAATTGGCGGCCGTTAGATAATTAGAAAGCGATGAGCAAGAAATTAGTCCATAGATTTAGTGATACCATTCTGAAGGAACCACGAAAGCAAACATTTTACTCTTTAGAGGATGTACGGGCGACGAAATATCATTTGTGATGCCAAAAGCGGGCGAGTAGTCCACTCCGCGGATCTTCACGTTCAATTCAGGACCATTTGGTGTAGCCAGCAACACCAACAATGTTGGCAAAGTTGATGTGGAGAAGGATGGTAGTGGGGTTTGGGGGGGGGGGGGGGGGCGGGCGGGGTGCTGGCTTCGGGTGTTGACAAATTCTTTGAGCTGAATCCAGGGACAGGACTTGTGCTTGAGGTGATGTCAGCAGCGGGGATGTTGGTAGAGGGGGCCGGGGTATGGAGAGTGCGTTTGGAGACAAAAGCAGTGGGGTAGTTAGGATATGAACTTCGAGTCTCCTTGAATCCTCCTTTACGGCTGCTTTGAAATTCGAGAGGATGGGGTTGTTGACAGTCAGCTCCCAGTCCAAGTAATTGCAATCTCCCTCTCCATCTGGTTGATTTCTCGGAGCGAGGACATTCCTTGAACGACGATGCACCAGGAGTTGTTTGAATATGTATTGTTGCACATAACTTTGGAGGAAATCATGTAGGCGAAGACGAACAAACGATGGCCAGAGGAACTGCGAGCAGAAGGAAAGCGAGTTTTACTAGTAGTCGCTGCAGAAGGACAAGGGCAGCAAAAGCTACTGCAAGATGTAGCTTCGTCCTATGTAGAGCGTATACCACAAAATAAGGCAGCCGAGTCTGGGTATAGTACACAAGTAGTCAGAACAGCCAAAGAGATGCGTGATGAAAGTTCCGGAGTGAAAGGCAGATATTCCGCTGCAAGAGGATACACGGAAGCCAGGCATATTTGCCTGAAGTATGAGATATGCCGAGGTGGGTAAAATGAGTGCTAGGGAAATATCCCTAGGTCCCGTGGTGAGAGGCAAATATCCCTCTTCAAGAGAATATGCGGGATCTAGGCATATTGCCTGAAGTTTAAGACAGGCCGAGGTAGGAAAATAAGGGCTAGAGAAATATGCCTAGATTTTTGTAGTGAGAGGTAAACATTCCTCTGCAAGAGGATCCGTGGGAGCTAGGCATATTTGCCTGAAGTCTGAGACACACCGAGGTAGAAAAATACGGGCTAGGGGAAGTATACCGTTGAACATTAATAGGGAGAAAAAATAATGTATGCCTGGATATCAGGGCGAACAAAAGATTAGCATATATTTTCGAGTATCAAGGATTGCAATTAGTACTCTGAACTACAGCTCAGACATAATTTCATGATTTGCGAAGGAAAGCGCAAGAGAGTACATTCCCGGGCTCTGGCCCTCCAAATCAAATTTTTGAAGAGAAATAACTGCCCAAAAAGCTAGGTGTATATGCTTGAGTCTGGTGTGAGGTTTTATTTTATTTTCAAAGGCGATGAACGCCAAAGGGACAAGAGCAAAAATGCCTGTGGAAGACAGAGCAGGGATAAATTCTCTACTTAGTGTAAATGTGAAAATCATTGGCACTAGAAAAAGATCGCCTAAAGTCGGGAACATATTACAATGTGTAGATATTGAGGCTTGATATCCTTTGGTAAATCTTCCTTCATAGAAAAGGAGAGGTAAATCCCCACCCAGAGTGTGAAGATACTTAGTGGGAAACGATGGCGGGAATCTATCTGCAAGTATATACTCCGGATGAGACGGCAGACAATATAAAAATTAATCTCGAGAAAACTTGCCTCAGTGAAACACAGGATTAGAACCCAAGCAAACGAAGATCAAAAGTACTTTTTTAGCGATCATCTGGGGATAGATCCTCGCAGCCTGCTCAATACATCTTGATGCTGGGACTGCAACTATCAAGACGAGTCTGATCGGACAACCAAAGAGTGTAGCTAACATAGCAACTGCTACGATTGAATTCATGGACGCGTCGCTTACCCTTGAGCGCTTTGCTTGACTTCCACTTCCTGGCGATTCAGAGGAATGTTTGCAGGAACCGAAATCGGATGTGTTCCTTAACTGATTTTCCCATGTACAACTATCATGAACTGAAAATCTGAAAGTCGCATGGGAAGTGCGCGCTGGATGGTTTGGTGTCACCGCAATATCACGCGTGCTTGGTTTATTTTCGATCTCTGGCCTTGCCCCGAGTTGACAAAGACGATCAAGGTTAAGCCAGTAAAAACAAAAAGTCCGACCTGGGTCCCGACTCAGTCATGTCGGTCATGGTTTGGTCCTGGCTTGGTCCTCATAATGTGCTTTCGTCCGCACGCTGTCACTCTTAGTCGGAAGCTGCGTTCGTGCCGCTTTGACTGCATCTTCAACAAAAACTCTTAGAGATAGAGAGAGAATTAATGCAACTGGGCGATAGCAACCTGTTATGTAGATTCACAATAGTTAAATACTACTCTTCGTCATCCTCATCAACCACTTGCTCCTCATCCAAACCTCGCTCATCTAATGTGAGATACTCCAAGCCAGGATGCTTCCGTAGGATATAAATTTTGCCAGTGTTAACACCGGCCCAGATACCAACGATGGCCTGAATCCTCGACACATCCATCACCTGGACATGTTTGGCCAGTGCTCCCCGTACAACACCAAACATAGACTCCATTTCAGTGAAAGGAGTGAAAACAACAAGTGTTCTCAATAGAGACGTGCCTTCAGCTTTATAGAAGGGATGAACTTCTCCAAAACATAGATTAGCGTTGCCAGCCTCCGAATTTGAGTTTCCTAGCCCTGAGCTTGTCTCAGTAGAGTTAAGTGCCTAAATAAAAGTTTTGCGGTCAGATTAAAGTTGAAATCAGAACAGATGGGGCATACTTCAAGCCAGATGGATCGACGTCCCGTGGATTTGATTGAGCGTTCTTCACTCAAGCGGCTTTGGAGTACATCGCCGTTGGTCAACTTCAGCTTGCCCCAACGACTGAGCGTTACATCCGGATTTGGGAGTTTAATGCCTAGGTATGCAGACAGTTTTGGCAAGTCTTCAACAAGGCTACGTGGTAGGACCTTGGTCCAAGCGATTCGGTTCTGCTGAACAAGTTTCGGCTCATTTGTCGTGGACGATGCAGGCGGCTTTGGGATGATCTCAGGGTAGTAGATAGATAAGATTTTGACAAGTTCTCGCTGATAGATTAGATTGGCGAGATTTGAGAATGGTTCCTTCTTTGAACGGATCTTGTGTCCCATTTCGCCAATGGTGCGTTCCACAGTCTCTTGAGATCCCAGGCGGATAGACCCATACCATTGGATGTGGATAGGAATATGAATCAACTGAAATATACACAAACGAGCTCTAATGATTTTGGAGGCTTCGTTTCCAATGTAAAGCCGCTTGTAGTCTTCAAGAAAGGTGGCAATAAGGCCTCGGAGATATCGAAGATCATCTTCACCTCGAGGCGCAACAGTCATTGAAAATTCAATTGCCTGAACAAAGCGAGAGAAATTTCGTAGCATGGATGGGTTCAATGAGACCTCAATTCCAATTGGAACCAAGTACCAGTGGAGAATGGCCATCCACTCGTAGACCTTATACTGACTGTTGCGCTTGAGGAAAACATCGCGGACCGGTCCACAGAAAGATGACGGTAGGGTGGCCATGGCAGGCGGAATTAGAGTCCCAATTTTACGGGCGGTGACTGCAGGTATGTGAACTACTTCAGATGGGTGGCTGAGTGTTGTCCATAGGTCCCAGAAAAAAGCCATGCAATTTTCGTAGAAAAGATGAAATGGATTGAGGGGGAAAAATGTGGGGTGCACAAAAGCCGGGCTCGCGGCACAGAGAGGTAGGCGAGATACACCTGTCTTGCGTGTAATGTCAGTTTCATCTTTCTTAGTTTTTGCTTTCTCCAACTGTATGATTGTGTCCCAGTAAGATTGTTGAGTTTGCATTGGAAGATCCAGAGGATCGTAGGTTGGTTTCCGAGAAGGATTGTAAATGGTGTTCTCCGGAGGAGAAAGAGGATAATATTGAGACTTTGCACCTTTCTCCGTGCTGGCTTTTGCGCCTTGAACAGTTGAGAAGCGATCACCGCGGATAGCCATATGGCCAGCCATCCCACTAAGTTTTGCAGATCCCAGCATATCACCAAGAGCCATCGCAACAGCAGCGCGGTTTAGAAAATAAGATGAGTCAATAGCGTCCCATATCCATATACCCTCAGAAGCCATGGCCATCTCTTCAAATAAAGGCCATGCAAATGTCTCGATTTCTCCGGGGGAATTGGGACCGGGAGTAGCAAAATTGAGAATGATGTTACTCGTTTGATATTGTATCGCTGGCGGGAGATTCAGGATAATCAAAAGAAGAATCCAGGTGTTGGACTGCTTTTTGAGCGTGAGTTGAGCACCGTCTGTTGAAATCGCAAAGGCTATGTCTCGAGGATCTTGGAATAGGTGTAGAGTCTGATGATGGACATTGACGTGGACCTGCGAGTCACCAAAATCAGAGAATCGGCGTGTAACTGACCCAACCAAAAGAAGTGCCTGCTGGAGCGCTGAGTCTCGAGCACGTAAATGTCTGGAGGTTTCCGTGCCTGCATACATCGCCCTTATGGTAGCCATCGGCGACATGATTTTGACAGTGGCCTGAGCCTTCAAGCGGCCTGACGATGTTTGCCGATAGCGAGGAGTGTTGCATTGTCGCCCTTTTGGAGGTGTGTACGGGCAGTGGGTAAGGTCGCCATGATCACCCGTGTATGCAATGCACGAACGGGGACACATGTCAACCTCCAAAGGCACGAATTTGGTGAGCTCTGCAGCAAGTTTCTTTGCTTTATGGATTGTCAAAATTGGTACCTGCGCAGCAGCAGCCAAAACTAAACCATGTTCCTTGTATGCTCTGATAGTGCCATTAGATCTGATCCATGCGGCATAGTGCCGAAGAGAATGGAGCTCCGATGGCTCCAGTTGTCGGAATATCGGTGGAGACGTCAGCGGAGGTGGGACAGAATATGAACCTTTGAGCTTTTGACAAAGTTTCTGAACAACTTCAGGTATTTCCAAGAAGGCTTTGTCTTCTGGAATCGTTGGATCCATTTCAGGATCCGACTTGTTACCAGAGTCGTCACTGTCTGAATCCCACCCTAGATCAAATAATTCACCAACTTCCCTGTCCTCTTGCCACCACGCTTGCGATGCAAGATCCACTGAGTCTTCAGAACCTGCCTGCGAATCTACATCATCTTCTGGATGAATTGGATCTACAATTGGTATTGTTTGATCAATGTCCATGTCGTAGAGTATTTGATCCCCTAAAGATGTACTGAGTTAACCAGCAAAATTGCTCAAACAACTGTCCACGCACCTGGATCAGACCTGAGATCTACAGATCCATATTCTACAGCTGTATCTTGCAAGCGTCCAGTTGCCAAAGCTGGCAGATCCAAATCTGCAGTCACACCAGCCACATTCGAGAGTATCACCGACACTAGCATATCTGATGCGCTAATTTCAGAACTCGAGTCAGTATCATTTTCTTCATCGTCGCCTTGAAACATTCATGAGTAACCTTCTTCGAGCTTAGTTTTTTGACCTACCTGATATTTCAAGCACAGTTTGATTTTTCCCAGTTGCCAGAAAGGCCATATTTTGGTCAATGCAACCTTGGAGAAATAGTGCATATCTCGAGGTTTCTCCGATGAGTTTATTTTCGTCTTTCTGTAGATGAACCTGAATGGTTCGCCGAGTTAAATCTTTTTTGCTACTGGGATAGCAACAAGAACAGTAGCACGGCATTGAAAGTGAAGTTTGTCAATCAATATGAAAATTATTGCTGCGTAAGAGGGAATACAGAATCACGTGACTAGCCTAGAATATATTGGGACTAAAGTCAAGTCCGTCAGTACGTTGGCCTGTTGACCAGAGGACAAAAATGTACCCACAAACGCGCAGTGAATACCGCTCTTCTAGTCCAGCATATTCATCATCAGCGTCGACAGACTTTCCTCAGCTTAGCCTATTTTCTTCACACCAGCACCGCAACTCGTCAACCCCTTTCTCCACCAGCTCCAACTTGCCAGCAGACTGGGAGCATCTTGACATACCCGACTTGCTAAGAAACGCGAATGTCCGAAACCTGTATCAGAAGTATCAAGGTGCAAATGAAAAGGTGGCAGCTTGCTTCGAAGACAAGGAGCGCTTACTTTGGCAGGTCAACGAGCTTCAAACTGAGTTACACATATTACGCAACGAGCTGATGATGCTGAAATTCAATCCAATGCAGTGAGTCAGCTATGTTTTACCAGAATAAACAGAATTCTTACCTTGATTTAGAAATACCGCTACAGCTGTCACTCAAACAGCTCCGGGGATGGCCAGCCCATTGTTCCTGCAGCCGTCGTCTTCTCGGCCAGCACCCAGGTCCCTTGCATTACCCGCTGACATGCCAAAAGAGGTCTTATGGACGTTTGCAGATGCTCAAGCATGTCCAGGCATTGTTACAGACACCAATAAGTGCCGGCCAAAGATGGCTCAATGTATACGGCGTCAGAATGGTGAGATAGTCACAGCGAACGAGTACTCTGCAATTCAAGCATGTGGAAAGCGCCTCGTTGCCACCTTCTTAGACCCTCTAGGTCTTCCTGCCAACCGAGCTCAATACGGAGTGAAAAAGACAAGGACTTACTATGCCCAGAATTTCAGAGACATCTGGAGAACTGTGCTTGAGAAGATTGAGGAAGAAGAACCACTTGTTGCGTTGTGCGCTAACAAATGGAAGGCTGAATATCTCCTCGCATCGTTGCTGAGACACCAAGGGGCTATCAGTGGCAGCGCCGCCTCAACTCCCGGCCCAACTATCCCAAACACAACGAAAAACGCTGGTGGAGAAACAAGGAAAAGAGCCAATGTAAACCCAGAGGACAACAAAGGGGGAACATCGAAACGCCAGCGGAGCGATGCAACAAGCGAAAGGACAAGAAATGAAAGCGATGGGAGAAAAGGTTAATTTGAGTTTGGTTGCTTCTCAGACGCATGTGATCTTATCATTTTTCCAAAGATACCACAAGCACGACCGTTACAGCTGTCAGAGTCCCACCCAAACTTCCGTTGAGTGCCCAGCTGGCTTCAGTTGGGACACTTTCCTCTTCAACAACATCTACGCCTTTGTTGGCTATTCCTCAGCAACCAAATCTCCAAAATTCAGATACACCGCACAGGAAGGCACCAATGGCGAGAATGCTCAAGCAGAACAAATTCCACCACCAACAACAAGATCTCTCCCCGTTGAAGTTCAGTTTATTCACGTTGATCAGAAAAGTACGTATCTCAGTCAAATTTAAAGTTGAATTTGTGATGCTAATATTCTCTCAAGTTCTGTCGCTCAAGGGTACATTTCTTACATATGGCTAATATTGGTGGCTGACTTGGTTTCACTTTGTCAGAAACTTTTTCCACAGATTTTCCTCAAATCGGAGATGCTCAAAAACTTCTCAATGCGATGAACGAGTCACCCAACTTTCAAGATGGGACCCCTAGCAAAAACGTTATCGACTTGATTACGCGTATGGAAACCGCCGACCCCAATGCCTCAACGGTGGATGAAGATAACACAAATGCAAGCTGGGGCCATCTTCTTTACACAGGAGGTAATTTAATATGGAGAAATGTTCTGACCGATTGGGAAGCAATAGGAAACTGCGCAACCGTAGCTCGTCTTCTTGCCGCCGCTCTCCGGACGTGTAAAATCGCCCGACATCTATGTTTCGAGCGCCGTGTGGACGCGCCCTCTTTCCTAAGTGACATATACCTTGAGCAAATCGTTGAGAAAATCTGGAGTCTCTGGACAGATGCTTCAAAGGTTTGTCCTTCTCGATCAATATTTCACAAAAGCTGATTCTACTGTTCATCCTGTTTAGTCTGTGGCGCCGCCCACCGGGCAAGCATCCAATGCAGCGCCTCTCAACGGCCACAGTGTTGTGACCAACTCTGATGCCGAGGGTTTGGCTGCTATTGATCGGGACCGTGTTAACGACATGCTAAAGGTATAAAATCTTTCCTGTTGCTAATATATATGTAACCTTACACTTTTGTCTACAGCAAAGAAACTTGACGAAAGAAAAACTTAAGTCATGGACTGACCTACATCAGATCCAAGTGGTTTCGAAGAAAAGGGACGCTGTAAAGGCCGGTATGTCAGATCTGTGACATCTACTCAACGGGGGTTCCACTCACAGATTTGTTTCAGAACTCGTCACAGCTATCTTAGGCAGCGGCATTTGTTTTACGGTGTCCGGGTTTCAGGAGCTGTTGGACTTGGTCGCTAAGGTGTGTCTCTACTTCCTACTATGTGTCAATGTACTTGCTAATGCCCATTTTAGAAAACTGACAGTCTGAACTCAAAGAAAGGAACTGCGATCGGATAGATACTTACTATGCAGGGCCTTAGACTTACTTCTATACTTGTATTCGTACTTTAGTAACTGTTTAATCAAGCTTCTCAACAGCTAAGCAAAGAACTGAAATCTGACTTACAAGGGACCAGATTGTGACTAGACAAGGACCAAAGATTGATGAGGAGAGCCAAACACTCGCTTCTCTCAGGCTCTCTCAAACTCTGAGACGACTGAACCCGGACCAAACCAAGACCAAACTCGGACCGCTACGCTGTCAGTTTGGTCCTGGCTTGGTCACGAAAACAGCACTTTGGTCCATCGTTGGTCCTTTTGACCAATTCAAGACCAGGTCGGGACCAAACTCGGACTTTTCGTTTATTCTGAGTATGATACCGCAAACTCCTTACGTCACGGCTTCATCATTTGAGGTCCTTCATCACTGGCTCTCGAAACGCCCTTCGCCAACCATTCAGAGAAGAAACGTAAGGCAGTCTTCATTCGAGATTTGATAATGTTTTTGCTCGTTCGAGTTTGTGCTGATAATCATGTCGTTGAAGCAATTTGCAGTCTTCTGGTCCGCTTCTCATCTTTCTTGGGGTAACGAGCAGCTGAAGGAGCGAGCGAGCGCAACACCATTAGATTTTTGTGGTAATGCAAAGGCGGGCTGATCGTGAAAGAGAGTTTGAGATGAAAAATTGCGGAGAGGAAGTAGGAGCTGTCGTGAGCAATCGCTACAGTAGAACTGAACATGACGTGCCCAGAAGATTTCGATGTTTTTGTGTGAGTGTGATCGCGTGGAGAGGGTCGGAAGCTGAGTGTCAGGTAAGAGCCTTCAGAGCTTTGAGCTTCAACGTGTCGACCTCGACATGGCTTCAAGTCTTCAGCATCCCGGTATCTTTGCCTTCCGCCCGACGAGTTGTTCCTCAACTTCTGTGCCATCGAGAGTCCAGAAACATCAATGCCGGAAATGCTCCACATCTACAATGGAACAAAAGTCTAGGTTAGAGAGATTGAGAGTAAGAAATCAAGAGAGGGAAACCTTGCTAACCTCAGCTTTGTCGAGTCTTCTATCCTTCATGTTTATCCGGCTTTCTGCTATCATAGCTCCCCCAGCAAGCTTTTTGTGTCTCCCATCTAAATTTTTGTTCCTCAACATCGCCACCGTGCTCGTACTCGAGCTGGTCATTGTCATTAGAAGTTCTCCAGCTCTGAGTTGGCATGCCGAGCTAACTCCAGGTTGTTGAAATTTGAGAGTAAAGCGAGAGAAAGGGTTCCAAACATGGTAGTCGACGAAGCAGTGTTAATGGTGTCACCCAAAATTCACAGCGGGTGAAACGAGTAGAACCGAATTGCCAAATAACGCATGGTTTACTGAGGTTTCTGGCATTGGTTCAGATATACGAGCGTCTAAGAAGTTTCCTAGGCCAGAACTGCGGGTTCCGTCGTCAGAAATGCAAAGGGTAATTCTGCTTGTGTTTTTGTCTGTTGCATCAACTAAGCTCCTGACCGTTCTTGAGTGGTTTTGACTGCTTCTAGAGAGAATTGAGTGTCATATAAAAGCATTCAAGCCCAATGTTTTCGGTGAAGCCTTGAAGTGTCAAGGAACTGCAACCACTGTCCAGTGTCCGTGCTGTTGAAATCAGGGGCTGTGCTTGTGGGCGGCTATTTCCGATTTGCCAACCGGCACCGTGGCTTCCTTGTACTTACCTTTTCTTGACCTCTCCCGTCGTTCTTTTGCCATCCTTAATCTCACGTTATTGGCAGTATCTTGCTGCACATAAAATCTAGCACTCATACTAAGCGCCCTTTGTAAACAACTCCAATGAGCTCTTCCAGCATTGGTTTGGCTCTCTTCTTATCTTTGGCTTCTGGAAAATACCCAAGCAAATACTATTTCTCACATCAATCTTCTTGCGGGCGATGTGCCCTCAAGGTCTTGGAGCTCCCATTCAGCAGTAAATCAATCACCGACCTTTGAATAGCTTCCATCCTATTCACTACCAAACATCAAACTCACACCGCTGGAAAATAAGCAATTATTGTCGGTGAGCTCGGCCAGAACGACAGCTCATGGAATCGCCGAGAAATTGTTGTTAACTGACATAGCCTCCTCCATACCGAGCGTCACACTATCAGATTTTTGAATGGCCCTCGTAGAGCGCCCATATTCAATCATAAAAGAGCGCTCAGGTCAAGAATCTCAGCTACGCTTTGATTATCTCGTTTGATCGCGTCTATGGACCCTGTCCAAAAATACTATCTCTATACCCTACCGTACAGTGTCCGCTGCCTGTTATTTTAACGCTTTTAGACTTCGTAATTATGAATTGGAGCTTATCGCTTGGAGAAGTCTGGATTATGTGTAACATGTGCTCAATACTAAGCTATATGCCCTAGTAGACCAACCCACAATGTCGCATAGCTGCTGCTTCATGTAGATACGCTGGAAGTACCTAGAATAGAGAGGAAGTCGTGGGCTTCCCTTTTGCTAGGTATTATCGCGCCACAATGTCCACACAGCCTGTAACTAAACTTGAAGGGAGCTTCTTCTGCAATGAACTATCAAAAGCACCAATCATGATCCTGATTTCTGAAAGCCTTCTCTGAAACTTTGGTTTGGGTGGCGTTCTTTTGGTTCTTCTTCCGAATGAGATAAAAGTCAAGCGGAAAAGGTTCATCACAACGTTACTATGCCTCCTTTCACGTCACCGAAAGATCTTGAACGGCTTGATTCTGTTCTGTTGATTGCATTGCTTATTGAGACACTTTTCGTCGGTAATGTCATCTGTCAAATTATTCCTACCCAGATATTTGACAAAGCGCTTCTCCCAGGTGTGTTCTATGTTCTACTGATCCAGTCATTCGAAGCATTATGGTTCCGAGCCAAGACACGACGCGATAACTTCTTCAAGCCCATAACGTTCTGTGCACTCGCTCTATTTGCAACCATCACAGCAGTACATTTTTTGTTTAGCTAAAGTATCTTAATGTTTACTCATTTTACATTCAGCGATGGGTTATGGACACCTCACGCACCTTTAACGCGTTTATCTTACCCGAGAGACCATACTGCGTTCAAGCGGGCCAACTAACCCCTGCCGAACTCGCCTTCTCGAAGCTTTCCGATGTGAATTTTGTGGCAGGCTCCGCAATGTATACGTTGAGTGCTGTGTTGGGCGATAGTTTTATGGTACGTCGCAACCTGAGATAATCCTTCCAACTCGGTAGATCTAATCTGTGTCTAGATTTATCGCCTGTGGATTATATGGGGCAAAAACAAATTAATCATTATTCCCCCGATTTTCTTCCTAGGGGGAATTGCCAGTAAGACCTTCGGTTCTTGAGGATGGTATCTGTGACAATTTTTCCTTCCCAGTCACTGGCACTGTGGTCGCTTGGGGTTTTGGGAAATATGACTTCGCCGTCCTCGCCAGTAATGGCCCATGGATTATATGTTCATATCTATCTACCTTTCTGTGTGCCTCATTTCTTCACCTTCATGTGATACAATACATTGACTCATTGTATTCAGATGTAACATATACTCGACGGGTAAGGTTTCTATGACCTTACTTTTTATTTAGATCTAACTCTCTCTAGCTTTGATCGCTCTCAAGATTTTTCTGTCCAACCGACAGCTTCGCAAAACACACACCAGGAACGGACTAGATCTAGCGGTTTGTCCTTGTCATACTCTCCAGGTACTTCTCTAATGTTTCTCCAGAAAGTAGCTGAGATTCTTGTGGAAAGTGCTGCTTTGTACAGGTAAGCATTACTTTAGCCTAACTAGCAATGTTGTACTAATCTAGCTACAGCTGCTGTATGATCATATCGGTAGCAACTTACCTTGCGGCATCTGATGTTAACGATGTCATGGTGACTGTGGTAAGGCACCTCTAGGTGGATGTTCTTATTTTGACTGACCAAAGACTTTTATTGCTATCTAGAACACTCCGATAATCGTAAGTTCTTGATTTCCGTGGTCGCTGACGCTGAACAGCATCACTAAGCTTGTTACTTAGGGAATCATATTCTGTATGATAGTCACTCAAAGTCACAAGGCTTCGACGAAAAGTTCGATTATCTCGGATTTATCTTACCACAGAAGTGGCGAGAACGTACTGCCCATGCAACCTTTCGGCGTCAGGATTGTCACTCAATCTCAAATTGAAGATCGTGATTGTGGTCCTGCCAAGCTAACTCCTTCCGAAGCCAAGGTCTTATACAGCCCAACTTAAGAGCTTCGAAGGCCTCTCATTTTATTACACTGCATGATTGTGCTATCCTATCAACTCCCACTTTACATTCACAAATATTGATGTCGCTTACATCAAATCCTCTCATGAAATTTACGGACGGTCTGATGGTTGGGTTCAAATAACTCCTCTATGATTTTTATTCGCCACTTCCACTCCTGCGAAGCCGAGCTGCTCAGTTGCAAGGTTAAGGAGGTCTTTCAAACAAGCATGAGCCACCATGAAAATGGACACACCTAAGTGCCGGGACGTCGCAGATTTGCACGCACTTCGACTCGACAATGCTTCTTTCTAGACCCAGTCTGGGTAGGTTGACAAAAATTCACGAACCGGGGATATCTTCACGTACAAGTGTCTTTGGAAGGGAAGATAAATGCGCGCCAGTCTCCAGGACAGAGGCGCCCTACACAAAAGCTTTCATGCAACGAAGTCAACTCGCTAGTCCATGAGTCTTTTTACCAATTTGAGCGGGTCCTAGTATTGTTGAATTTTCGCATGCTCGTTTCCACTTCCACATTTGCCAGAAACCAATGGACTGGAGTGCTGAGAAAATGGTCGTAAACAAATGATACAGGTCAAAATCTACAGGAAAAACTATTAATCGTTGCCCGTTCAAAGTTGAAGTGGCATGGTGATAATTGTACAGGTCCTCGAAACTTTCAAACTGAACTGTGGCGATTGTGTACAATCTTGGAACGACAATAGAAGTGCTGAGAAGGGGAAGGTGTACGGTCAAAAGAGGAGCCGTCAGCAATATCAGAGTTGTTGCTTTCTATCTGGGATTCTGTGGTGATTCTAATAGTAAAGGGTGGCATGGGCGTTGAATTCGTTCCACTTTGATATGAGTTTTCTGTTGTAGCTCTGGGAGCTCGGGTAACAATCATGCAGAATATCACTCCCTAAAGCAGGAAGGTAGGAAGTTGAATCAGTTAATAAAGTCGAGAGCTTACAATTATCGGGTTAGTCTGAATGGGTTGAAATTTCTTCATCAATCGAAGAAAAGATCTTGAGCCAGAGACGTCTCACCATGGACACCACGATGAAATGAACATTAACGCCAGATCCAGAAAGATAAGTCGCCAACGATATGATTAGGCAGCAGCTACAACTAGATAAATACAGCACCAGGTCGAGTAAAAGCGAGACCGACCTGTATAAAGCAGCACTTTCCACAAGAATTTCCGCTACTTTCTGTATCCCAGTTAAGCAGAGCCTGGAGATTCCGATAAAGACAAACCGCTAGGTCCAATGCCGGTATCGTATGTGCTTTGCGAAGCTCACGGCCCGAAAGAGAAATTTTAAGCGCGATTAAAGCTAAAAATTAATTAGATATCTTTAGTGAATAATGTCAGAAAGATTTTTACCCGTAGAGTATAGGTTACAGCTAAATGTGATGCGTTAGTCTTACAAAGCATAATGGCGGAGAAATAGAGCACACAGGAAGGTGGACAGATAAGACGATATAATCCAAGGGCCATTACTGACGAGGATCGCAATGTCGTATTTCTCGAAACGATACGCAACAACAGCACCTGTAACTGAGCGCAGGATGTCAACGAAGGTTAATCATCAAGAACTGCGTCTCTTACTGGCTATTCCCCACAGAAGTAGAATGGGCGGAATGATGATTAGCTTATTTTTTCCCCATACAAGCCACAGACGATAGATCTAGGCACGGTTTTCTAAGACGTAGAATGTTTGACTCAGGTTACGACGTACCATGAAACCATCTCCCAAAACGGTGCTCGACGTATACATCGCAGAGGCTGCCACGAAATTTGGATCGGAGAGCTTTAAAAATGCGATTTCGGCAGGGTTTGGCTCGCCTGCTTGAACAGAGTAACTTTTTTCAGGTAAAATAAACGCGCCGAAGATGCGCGAAATATCTGTGATCCATCTCTGGACGCCGAAATAAATGAATGAATAGAAACTAAAGCGTGGAAAGCGAGATACCGCTGTGATAGTTCCGAGCAGAGCGAGCGCGCAGAATGTCATGGGCCTGAAAAAACTTTCACGTCTCGTTTTGGCTCTGAATCGTAACACTTCAAATGTTTGAATGAGGAGGACATAAAAGACTCCTTGGAGACACCGCGTCAGAAATTCACCCATTAAAATGACGAAGACGAGTTTACCGATGAGAAGTGTCTCCAGCAGCAAAGCAACGAATTGAGCAGCATCAAGTCGGGTTTTGCGGTCTTCTGGTAGCATGAGGAAAGTTAAAATGAGCCGGTGCCATTTTCTTGTTTGGGTTTTATCTCGTTCAAACGGAGCCTGGGCATCGCAAATGCGAGACTCTCCTGAGCTAAAGTTTTGGTGAAGGCCCTCTGAATTTAGATAGCGACTGACATCAAGATTGATGTTCCTGATGTTGATTCCGTTTGCGAGAGGAGAAATTCTTGACCACGGTTGTAGACTCTGTAGTTAGTAGTCCACTTAGTCTGGTTGGAAGTGCGCCATGGCCCTTTGCCTCCGATGCGAGGTGGCATTGACACATAGTATATCTGGCACCAAGAAGAAATTTTTGCGAGAGAGGCGTGTAGATATATTTTAATATAGCCATGCTTCTGAAAAATACTTAGGCGCAAGAAATTGAGATATGAAGGAGTTACAGGAGGTTATAAGAGGAGCTGAGGTTTTCGTCGTCGTCCGGACTCGACGACAGAAGGACCGGATTTGTCAGCTTCGGACCGCATTGCCGAGCCTGTTAGTAACGAAAGCAAGGCAAACTTCGTGAGAGGGGACATCACAGCATGTGCCCAAAATAATTTCAAAGTTTTGTCCCAAGAAAAACTTTAAATTGTCGGGACAGCCAAAAGGTTTTTCGTCACCAATAACGAAGCAAATATTGTCGGTAAGGTTTCTTGAGGAAATGGGCCATTCCCTGCGAACGTAAATGTGATTTTATGTTTGATTTCTTTATCATTTTTCGTGAAGAAATACTTTTCACCAGTCCCGACAATTTCAGAGTTTTTTGAAGCGAAAAACGTTGAAAATACTTTTGGTTGCGTGCAGTGACATGAGTTTTCAAGTGAAGGAACTAAGTATGAGAATCAAATCCTCGGAGAGATCTGGCGTTCCAACTCCCCGCTTATCTCAATCAGTCAGGTCGAATCTCATCTTCTTCCACCTCGGTGATGTGGATCGGTGGATATCCTGCCTTCTCAGAGTAGTTGCCCAGTGCACTTCCTGATGAATGCACCTAAGCTAAAGTGAAACTCCTACTGGAGGAGGCTGAACTCTGACCAGAACTGGTTCTTTTCGATGTGTAAAATTGGGGCAGTTCAGAGTAAGGGCTGGTTCTGGGCCGGTTCTTGTGTTTTTCTGGCTTTCGGAATGGGACAGAACCAATTCCGAAACCGGCGTTAGAACCGGCAAGAACTGCCCACTCTGACTCCCCCTAGTACAAATATCAAGCCTCCGAAGTCCATTGAGGTCACCGGACTCTTCTCTGCTTCCTTCGTACTCAGAGATGAGGTTAGCGGTAGACGGTCTTGATTTGGATCCAGCAAAGCTTGGTGAAAGACAGGTTGAAACCTGTTTTATTGTGTCTGGTTTCACCGTAAGTGCAGGTCTGCAGAACTTCATCGTTTTAAACCTGATCATGATCAGGTTGTAGTGTGGGACATATTAGAAAATGTTCCGGCAGAGCTTCGTCTCTATCAAGAGCACCCTTTCAGATTTCCCTCCATTATCTACTTCTCCTCAAGGTAAGCTCTCGATTAAACCCTAACTGTGTCTGGTACAATCTTGAAGCAATCTTTAGGGTGTTTACACTGGCGCTGTTTGTGCGACTAGTGGCGATTTCACTGAACCAATCCGACTCCTTGATCTACACGTTTCATAACACCGCCATCACAGTTGATTACCCGTTGTTCAGCCCCAGTGCGAAGACCTTCATATTTTTGGTTGTCACCCAACGCGGGTTTACCTCTTTGCTATTTTACCTGCGAGTCCAAACTTTCTATCCATCGAACCTCTGGATTCGAGGATTGTTCATTCTGGCTTTGGGAGGAACAATGATATCGTGTGGTTTAATTTTCAGGATGTCCGGTGCCATTAGTGGGATATTCGATTTATTGGTATTCCTTGCAATCTTGTGGAGGCTGGGACGGCGTCCAGGTAGTACTCACGAAGTTACTTCAAGATTCGGATGGCCACTTCACAGCTGGACATTTTGGGCTCCTTTTCGACATAACGAGGTATACCAAATCTCGGACCGTTTGCTCCAAGACAGTCTCTTGTATCTCTTGTGGGTATTTCAAATTTGCCGATGAACATACGTGACTGATCTGTCCCTACTTGCCAGACTGGTAATTGCTATCAAATTACCCCAACTTATTTACCTGGCATCTTCGGAAGATAGAACTTGGCATCTCCCAATTCAGACGAGTCGGACGTGGCTGCTGGACACTCTTTGCCTTGACATTGCGATAAGCAGTGTAACGTCTTCGAGAATATCCCGAGATATGAAGCTTGGGCTCCCCGGGTTACTCAAAGGCCCTACATTGTCCATCGACACAAGTGCGCTGTCGAACCTTACATTCACAGCTCCTCCAACTCAAGTTAAGACTTCCAACGAAGCCTGAACTCGCACAACGCCAATCTTCTCCGTACTATCACATCACCATTGTCCCAGTATTTCCCTTTCGTTAGATATTTAGTGGCATGATAGTTTGATTATGTTTGAACGTCAACGGAGACCCTGGCATACAAGAATCAAATTACAAGAAATTTTGTCTGCGATAGGTGGGGTGAAGCCAATACCAATTTCTAAGGGCAATAATAAAATGACTTGCCACGAAAATGCGTCCGATAATCATTAAGTAGGCTAACAAATCCTGAACGCACGGAGCCACTGGTAGCGAAGTTCTGAAAATCAAAGACCGAGAGGAAATGATGAAGAGCGAGAAGAGATTTTCAGCACGAGTTTCGCCACAAATGCTGCGATAGATTGAACAAGAAAGGTGAGGTGGATCGTTGGCCGTTAAGAGAAGACGATGATGGAGAACAGTTCAATTAGAGGAGCGAGGTTGAAGACTCAGGAACTTGGATCTGAAAGTTTCGTTGCTGAAACCAACAAAACTGGGCGCAGGCTTCGGTCCATTGGATAAGCGAGTATATCCCAGCGGCTCCACGTTTGGCAAACGAACTTCCTCTCCTCTTTTGACCCCACCAACTCTTCGACACATTACACCACTCCGAGCCCGGAGTTCGATCTTCCCTTGAAGCATGCACATCATCGTCAGCAACCTATGGCAAAACCAGCCGAAGATTCTCCTTCTGCATCCACTCCTACTCACTCCACGCTGAGAGGAGGTAAATATGAGATGGGTTGATATGAGACGATGGCGGTGGCGACAAGAAGGTAAACGACGTCGACAGTGGCGTTGTGAATACAAATGAAGCAACGAGAGGTCCAGGTTGAGTTGACTTCGATAGGTCATCGTAGTCGCGGGCATAGATCAGGCGGAAAGAAGAGGACCGCAGAAGGGGGATGGATTGCAGGATCTTTGGGGGAGCTAAGCGGTGGCAGTACGAGCAGAGTCCGACGGCTCATCGTAAAGGCAGGTACACATCAATTAGACAGGAAGAGGACTCGGAGATGGCTGTCAGGAACTCTCAACATGTAGGGGGAACGTATTGCGGGAGCATCGAAGGAGTTGGGCGGTGGCGAAAGGCAGTGTCCCATAGGTGGGGCAAGCAAAAAACGCTACGGTGGTGCAGGAGGCAGCCTCAACCAGCATATATCCTCGACTTCTTTAAGTCTTGGTTTGGGCGCGGTTGTGGCCGAGCATATCATCACCACTGCTGGAACTGCGATCGCTGGATTCCCGACGCTGAGGTTGGAATCCCTCGACGATATACGTTTGACGAACGGTCTTCTCTCTTTTCTTATAGGACCACCATCTCTCCATCATCATCCAGAACCCAGCGGTCAATCCTTCGTTCCATGTTCTCTGGCAAAACCAGCTGGAAAGTTCCTCTACTTCTCCCTCCAGATCCTACGCGACGTTGAAAGGACGTGAAAATGGGTGGGTTGAGATAGGTGATTGGCGATAGCGAAGAGAAGGTAGACGACGATGAAGTTGGTGTTGCGAATGCAGATGCAGCGACGAGAGGTCCAGCTTGAGTAGATAAAACGGTTTATCGTAGAGGCGGATCTCGAGGGACATATCTGACTTGTCCCAGCGACGAATCACCAATGCACAATCCTCCTATTCTTCCCGCTTCATCAATTCCTGGCTCTTGACCACTGCTTCTTCATATTCTCCAAATCTGACTCAATAACCTCCATCTCTAGCTCAACAGTCCAACGCGGGCATCTCCAGCTTTAACACTTCATCATCTTCGACTCGGTACCATGAACGAAGAATTTCGGAGACGATCCATTGTGTTCCGTGTCCGCAAACCTTCCATGATAGGTGTTTTTGGCAATCAACTCTCCTTTCCCTTGTTCTCTACCCACCGCACTTTTGGTACGTTCCATCCTTTCTCGTGAACAAAATTTATGTCGTCATTGGCGATGTCGCCCTGC
Organism: Crepidotus variabilis; assembly: GCA_015657495.1. Lineage (NCBI taxonomy): Eukaryota > Fungi > Basidiomycota > Agaricomycetes > Agaricales > Crepidotaceae > Crepidotus > Crepidotus variabilis. Next base: position 43,712 of record MU157942.1, read on the forward strand.
GGAGCATATTCGCCAGTTCAGCAAAACGCGCTGAACGGTTTCGGGACCACCAGACGGTTCCCTTGCGGCAAGGAGATAGGAAATCGGGATATCCAGCGAGTGACCAGATGTAGTGGTGCCGTTATTCGTGGATTAGCAAATGCATTAAGTTGGCGTTAGGTAGCGGCTAGCGCAGACGTGGAGCTCAGAGAACATTCGCAAAGTGCATCGGTCGCGGATGGCGATGGAGATGGAGATGGACTACATTGGCGGAAAGTGAGATAGCGTTCACGGAAGATGGGAACACGATGTGAAATTTGAGAGATATGTTGGTTGAAGATTCGATTCGATTCAATTTGGGAGATGTAGATCCTCGATGTAACCAAACGACAGAGACGGGATCGAAATTCAACCACCAACGTTGAACTTGAAGCTGTAAACTGAATTCTGTTTGTCGACCCCCACATCAACGTGGCAGAGCTAGCAGCGCAAACTATCAAGGGGCGTTGCAACGAGTTACAACCTTCAACCCTCCCAACCTATGCAGACCGCCAAATCCAAGGACATCGCCTCATCCACCCTCCTTTGAACATCATTACATATCTACGGTGTCGTGCTGGCAGGGGCGGCTCAGGCTTTGGACGCCAGTGAGACGGTGGTTGGTGGATATCGGTGACCCGAACCATGCCAGACAAGAAAATTAAATCAGGGGATCAATATCATGATATTTCAAGTCAAGTGGGAGGCCCAAGAGAAGACAAGACAATGATATTAGATCGAGGGTTAGAAATTGATGATACGGTCATCGACGAGTCACATATCGTTTGCAGCGCAGCTCCCATCAACGCGATCAGTCGTGCCGACGAGCGCCGAGAACGCCTTGCACTCTAGTCTTGTCCTGTGTAGTTGAATCGAAGTGAATGACCATAACTCTGTACTAAAAGTCGATGATAAATAGGACTATTACTTTAATTAGTCTTTTCTTCCATTTACCGGATGCAAGTCGATGTTCTAATGGGGATAATGTCAGCTTTTGACCTGTACTAATATTAACAGTCCGATCATCATGCACTCGTTTTGCTCATTTTGTTCTACGTTGAAGGATGACTAGTCAAGCATGTTTCATCGTTCCTGGTATGTATAAAATAGCTTTGATGAAAGTTGCTAAATTTGAATTTCAGTATAAATGGTCAGACCCATCTGAGGTTGATCATTTCACGTTTTCCTTCCTATTTGATCAGCAATGGATTTCGGGGGGTATAGCGTTCGGATTGAGAAGTGTATTGCTGTGTCAAGCATAACAGTAAGCAAGGTTCAGCAGAACTTCGTTGTTTTTTCTCCTAAAACCATGACCAGATTACTGCTTGGGACATTTTGGAGAATTTACCCGCAGATTTGCGCCTCTATCAGGATCATCCCGTCAGGTTTCCCTCGCTCGCTTACTGTGCTTCACGGTAAGCTTTCAGATTGAATGTTAGGGCCATACCAAGATTTCTTCAGGATGGTCACATTGGTAGTGTTTGTGCTAATTGCACTACAAACCCTGGCACTCAATGTCCACTATTATGGTCCGAATGGCCCGTTATCCGAATCCGAATGGTTGGTTACCACTGTGGAAATTCTGCCATATTTGATGACCATTCAACGTGGCCTTACCTCTTTGGTATTTTATCTCCGAATTCACGCTCTCTATCAGTCAAACTACTGGATCCGAGGAGTTATCATAGTTTGCCTGCTAGGAGTCATGATAACCACTTCATTTAATTTTGGCTTGTCCGGCCCAATCAGCGGAGTATTTGACCTGTTGGTATTCTTTGTAATTGTATGGAAGCTGGGATGGTGTCCGGCTCTTCGCCAAGTATCTTTGCAGGCAAGAGAGCGTAGTCATATTTGGTCCTTTTGGGTTCCTTTCAGGCGCAGTGCTGTGTATAAAATCACAGATCGTCTTCTCCAGGACAGTCTCTTGTATCTCTTGTGAGTATTTTGTTGGCGTAAGGATCACTGGCTAATCGGTGGCTTTTTATAAGGCTGGCAATTGCTATCAAGATCCCTCAAGCAATTTACTGGACTGATATGATAATGGAAGAACACTTTCCGGCGTGGCTGGAGAAGACCATCTATCTTGACCTTGCTTTGAACACTGTAACTTCTTCAAAGATTTTTCGTGACATGAAGCTTGGACGTCCAGGATTGTTTGATGGTCCCGCGTTGTCCAGCATAGGCGCACCATCGAATTTGGAGTTTATGATTCCTCCATCACATGTATTAACTTCCAATCAAGCCTAAACTTTGTTTCTGCCTTCTGGAAAGCAATATGGGGAGCTTCATTATCTGCAAACAGGAAGCAGCGGTTTAATTGTGCTGCACTAGCGAGCCTGGTATACACTTGAAGTATCTTTGCCAATACTGATATATTTCTCATCAGTCGCTTAGTCGCACTACAAATGTTCCTGATAATGACATTGTATCCCATTCCAGTTCTATAATTTGTATGAGCATCAGAATATTGAGAATGTTTGGATGGCCTCTCATGTACACTACCGTTTGGGGTCACACCCCAAGCTTGACAAAATTCGGTTATCGTAGGAAATGTATGATAAGATTGTTACGCTTAACTCCGCTTAGGGC
>MU157942.1:53956-69852 GCA_015657495.1 Crepidotus variabilis
AACACGCTTTTTCAATATATAATAGCTCTGAATGGTTTGGACAACGCATTGTTGAATATTTCTTTATCGTTTGACCTTGAGGCCATGTTCCGGACGTGACAAAGCAACGGTTGTCACAAACAGCGCTTGTCACTGCATTGTTGCTGGTTTCTTCAAAACCTCAGCAGGGGCCCAGTGGTTCACTATTCCAGCTTGGGCCCGTTGCTCCATGCCTCTCACCTCTTCTCTAAGGACTACCACTCAAGAATTAGGCCAGAGATTGGCCGAGCAACGGGCTCGTTCCCAACTGGCAGCACCAAGAAGCCCAGCATCACCAAGGTTGGTTTCTACTGACGTTATTTCCTCAGTCCAAAACTAACCAACAATTTGTTATCCAGCTCCAACGTGAATCAAAACTATGGTTCAGCACCGCCCTTAACTCCTGCAACGCCTGGTCGTCATCAAAACAATGAAGATGCATTCTCAAACTCCCCAACAACTACTCTTGGCAGAAGACGCCGTTCAAATGCTATTGGCAAGTGGACACCATCTACCAAAATGAAACTCAGAGAGTATGGAGATGAGCTTGCTAACGAAGAGGGCCTCAACGATGAGCATCGTGAACTTGTGATCACCTCGAGTGGGGTAATCTTGTTCTTTTCTGCAAATATAGGCACTGTACTAATTTTCTCTCAGCTTCCGACCCACAAGCTTCTCATCCAATTCATGGCCTTCCAGTTGGGCCAATATCAGGTGCAAACGGATGATGGCTTTGCACAATATCTTAAGAGTCCAACATTCCGGGTATGTCTATTCTTCATCATCCCTACAAATCTTACGTATCTATCTTGAACAGGAGAATGTCACAGACTCATTACGCTCAATGCTTTTAAGTCCAAACCTTTCAAGTTATAAGAATGGCTTTCTGGAGCGAGCTCTTGTATGTCCATCCACTTCGCCGTGATTGTTATTTGTTTATCCACTTCCAGCGACACATTCACCTGAACCCCCGACAGTACAAATTTAATGTTCGGTATGAGCCTCAAATTACCTCTCAAGCTTTCGCATCTACGATCAGCACCAATCTAACTCATGCTCGAGCGCAAATCAAGAAAAAAGTGTGTTGATTTTTTGAGAATAAGAGTAAATACCGAGCTGATTCTGAATTCTGTTTAGCTGGCTGATGGCTGGGAGAAGAAGACTGACATTCATGTTCTGACCAAGTCGCTAACTTTCAAGGGAACTCATGAAATTGAAGAAGGCGCGTTGGCTCGGATCGCATGGATTGTGAGTTTGATTCGATCTTCATAATGTCACCGCTGAACCCTATGATGCCCAGCAATTGCATTCGATTGATTTCAACGAAGAAGTGTTGGAAGGCAAGAAGAAGGCTGTTGACTTCTGGGATCATATTGACCAGAAACTGGCTGACCTTCGTGAGGAGTACAAGAATGAGCCTGAAGCAGATCGTCGGGCCATAATCAGCGTGTAATTGTTCTCTCTCTCGTCTTTAATGTTGTACTGATCTGACTCTCCCAGCCACTTCACTGAATGTCTGAATATCCACCAAACCAATTGTCGCCCTCTCAAAAAGTTCAAGGGAGCCTCTCAGTCCAACATCCCTGCCTGGCAAAAGGCATTGAGTCGAGCTATTGATGCAATGGAAAGTTACACGCAGGAAGAGCTAGCAGGTGAAGACGATGATTTTGATGAGGAAACCAGTACACTGTGATGTACTGGAATGTTTTATACAATCCCTGCCATATAATCGTGCTCCCTTCATCTCCTATTTGGTTGTACTCTCTATTTTATACGCCTACCCCTATAATTGGCAGTGCTTAGCTGCATTTTACTCTCATTTAGTACTCCCCACCATCGTTACATTGTGAATAGCCTATTGAATAGCACCCATTTTAGCGACAATGCTACAGACATTCTACCAACCGTAATATTGCCTGAAAGCCATGTCAATTCTTGTGTGAAACTGGTGGCCGTTGCAACCAAGAACTGCGGTAAGGATGCCATCTACCGGATGTTAAAATCATGAACCCTATTTGATATCTTCGTTATCTCGCTCTATGGTAAATGCACCGCGGTTGGATGAATCCCTCAATGATATACTTATCTGCTTTTTGTATCGTCATCCACTTGCTGGGTTCCTGACATCCGTGTAAGACATTTGGGCTGATGTGATTCTGAGCCTGCCATCAACGACCTCGAAATTATAGTAACCGAAATATATCAGTGTGACATCCATCTGCTATTTGGTGTGGGTCACAGCCTTCGACGTTGAACCGACACCTGCCACCAAACTGTAGTGTACAAGATGACCACATTTGCCATATTGACTCCGCTTTTTACGGCGTCTCATGCTTCCTCCGGCCAGCAGCTTTAGCAACGAGTTCCAGGAGCACTTCCTACTTTAGCTATCAGTAGCTCATCGTTAAAGTAATCCCAGATTCAACGCGACTTCATCTTCTAGTCCCTTCAACCTAAGTAATTGGAATCATTCTCAACCTTTGTTCATCCTATCCAACATTATTTGACAATCTAAATTTAGTTCTGAGCCATGGCCTTTTCGATTCATTGTCGCTGTTTTCTCTAATGGCATCAAGAGTATTACTGAGCAAGCCTAATATACTTTCCTCACCCGAATCCATCCATCCTCAAGACGAGTATGTTCTTATTTGGACTGTGGATAAAGTTTGTGACGAGACTCTGTATATGCAACCCATGGCTGATTGATCAGATTAGGTAGCTACGTCGTCAAACGTCGCTTCGTTGCTTGGATTTAGATTCGTACATCATCGAAAGTCGAACACTAATGAGACTTTGCCAACAAGGCCATCTATTCACCAGATTTTGTACGACGAGAAAATAGAAACTGTCTCAACAGAAAGTCTATGTACGCTGAATCAAAATTCTGAAACATTGAAGAGCTTTATAAATTGGAAGGCCGCCGATACGCAGGCACTCGACAAGAATTCTATCTATGCAAGATGAGCGCTTGCCTTGAAGCCCAACTATGCAGAGCAGGGTTACAAAGCAAGGGCGGGTAATCATCCCTGAAAATCAAGTACCTGCGAATGTTAGGTCCACTCGTCCAACAGAAAATACAGGGCTGAAAAATTTGGCCCTGGAAGTTAACAACCAAATCGACTGATTTGAAAGAGCTACATGTTCACAAGTCGGTCACCGCGCAGGTGCTTCTGGAAACGGCTCTTCTTCATAGCTACACTCTTGCCTGAACTTTTCAGGAAGATGAGAATTCAGGAAGGCCTAAATCATCTTGAGTCTCGATAACCAAGCGCCCTGCGGATTTCTGCCATTTGCGATCAAGAATCGCCACAGCGAGCTGAAGATTGGAAAAATGAATAGAAAGGAAATGAAAAAGTCCAGTTGGTTGGTCAAGAACGCGGGCGTCCGCTGCAAATCACTGACAATAAGCATTATTCAACATAACCACTCCCCATGTCTTGGTGGGTATTGGGTATCTCGACATATGAGTATATGCAAGCTCCGAGACAAACATCTGCAATTTTCCTGGCGTTCGCAGCTCCGCAGTCGATGAGGAGCGGAGTAACATTCTTACGATACTTTCTTGACCGAATCCGAGCACTGGTTAGGCAAAATAGCTGAGTTTAAAGAACCGAATGTTCTCTGCAATCCTGGCGACGACGACGAGAAACCTGAGAAAACGCGATCGTACAAGACAATGAAAGGATACGGACCTTATGGGAGACCTTGGGATACCTCGCTGAGTAAAGTTGTCGACTAGCACGCAGCCACTGTTCTTCCATCCAATATGATGCCTTCGGCGTCAAGCACGTTGTATATGTCTTCTTTGTTGCTTACTGTTGTACATCATCGGATGTGTTCCTTTATAGTGCCTAGAGATGAATCTTTGTGAGTTCTCAAATCAGAGACAGCTGGTAGATAACTCACCATTCGTCGAGTCCCCTTTCAACGACAAGACAGTTGTTCACGATGAGCCTAACACATCGGAGGTCTCCAGTCCTCTCGCCACCTCATTCGCTCGAAGCGAGCCGCTCGGTATTCGTAGTCGTTAATAGCCACGAAACGAACAAAAATTACTCCGAACCAGGAGCTCGATGTGAATGTTTGTCAGTCTTGAGGATAGGATTATAGAGAGGCGGCAGCGTCGAGCCGTTGACTATCCGAGTAGGCCGAGAACCAACGATGAAGAGGTTGATGCTCCGATATATTCGTTGCAGGCGATATCGAGTAGGACGTTGTGCAAGCGTTGAAGTAGGAGTCACCAAAGGAGTGGTGGAGAAAACAGAGGAGAAGAAGGGTGGCATTTAAACCAGGGGTCGAGGAACATCTTGAGCCTTCAACCGCCGACCTGCTGCTGGCGCCAGGGTTAAGATCGTCATAATCTTGGAACCCAGTCTCCCAGCATGTCCACCTCTTCATTTGCGTCATTCTCAACCATGGACATAGCCAGCACCTCCATCCGACTGCAACTGACAAAACCAGACATCCCGTAGGGCAACTGCCAACCAGTCCTTGGTTTGAGGTCTTCGTCGTTGTCTTGCGGAGCGTACACAGCAGCGTTAATCTGGTTGAACAGACTCAATGTGTCCCCTCAGGAGGAGCCCATGCTTCTCGATGCAAGAGATTGAGATAGCTTCGACGTATGGCGAAGGAATCGACCCTAGTCTTAATTCCTAGGACCGTTTTCCCGGACGGAGGAGAATACCGAGCCTAGAGTACCGCAGGCGTTGCAAATAGAGATAAGGGCCGAAATTGACGGACAGTGACGTAGTAAGTTGAAGAGTAGATAACTCATGTGAGGTATGTGGACCATAAAGACGTCAGGGTGAAATAGTGAAATATGCGAGGTGGAACCGATGTTGAGAGCGGCGCAGGATGCGGTCCTGGATTCGTGCCAAAATGACAAAGGCGGTTTGGGGCCATGGTGGTTTCGTCCAACGTTGAAAATATTGGATTCGTCGTCGCAGACTTCTTTCGCCCTACTCAGACCTAGAGTCTCTGCAACGAGCTTGGTGCATCCACTGCTTCCTCAGCATATCCCAACGTCCAAGTGATCGTTGGACGTCAATGTAGTGGTGAATTCGCGACGATTTGAGCCTGAAATACCCAGAAGAACGAGATGGGGGAGTATCAGCTTCAAGGATTGTAGAATGACAACGAGACATTACCGAAAGCTGCCCGCTTGTATGGATGACTCGAACAATGGCCTGGACCTGCAATATGCCAAGACAGTGAAAATTAGTGGTTTGGTGGAGCGAGATTTTGAGGTGGTACTGAATTTTAGGCGGCGGAAAAGTCGACGTGGAGGAACGGAAGCAAGGAACAATCTGGCCGATCGATCGATCACGATCACCTAGCGTCGCTGCTACGTCATCACATCCTTTCTTCTCGAATGTATCACTCTTTTTCGATCTGTAAAGAATCTCGATCTACGGCAGGAAGGTTAGTTTTCTCTTGTTGGAACCTCAGTCCATCTACCATTTTCACTTAAATCTGACGTCGAAACACGATCATCCATCGACTAAATGTGGCCCGAAATATCAAATTCAACCATCTCAAAGTCTACCCTGTCATGCCTGCTGCAATATCAGCACGGTATTGAGTAATATTTTGAGCGTAAAGAAACAAATTGAAATACAATAATACGCAGGTACTTATCACTGTCAGTGGATGAATTGTACCTGCACCTCTGCCATACAGAATCCAAGAGGAGGGAATTCACGATGGGAGGGCGGGGTACTCGTTCATGTCCAACAAGCACCTGCAAAATGTAGATCATCGTGTACAGAGCTCAAATCAAGATGTAAAAATTGGTGCTAGGAAATATATTAAGAAACAGGAAAACACGATACAGGCAACAGATGCAGAAACGATGAACGCAGATACGCCAAAGTATCGGTGGAACTCTTCTCGTCGTTGAAGTTCAATATGAGGAAAAGAATACACGAACTTAACGTGTAAGAGGTGTGAGATAGCTCGTGCATCTGCATTCATCTGGGTTTTCGTAACTGTGCAACATGAAATAAAGACGTCCGGAATTTTAAATCGTATTTTGAGACATAAAATGAACAGTTTGGATATGGGTACCATTGACGTTATCGTCACGCAGGTGCATGAGGCTTTATATGCGGGAAACCTGCATATCCGCCCGACTGAGAAAATCAGCGAGAGGAAAGGTGCAGGTAGGTCATGGCTGCTCAAGCACCTGCGATAGAAGAATTTACCCAGCACCGAAGGAATAAAAATGAATGAGGTAACGCAAGTGAAAACGGATTAGAGCCCATATGACTTAATCCTGAATTAACAAAGACACTCGACCTCGGGCGAGTTTTATCAAACTTCTATACACAATTGGTTGGCCCATAGAATCCGAAGATGGCGGAATAAAGTACTGACATTCCGTTGGAGTGAGTGTCTGCGCTTCTGGATGTTAAGGTAGAGAGAAATGTAGGAGGCGAGAGGAATAAAAATGACATGTTCTATCAGTCGAAGCGCTCGTCACGGCAATAATCAAAAGATGCTCGACAAGGGTCACTTACATTGTGGTTGTAACACCTCCATTAAAATATCTGAAGGGATATTCTGAAGTGGGAGGTGTAAATGCATCGCCCCACAATCGAGCGTCCAAGTAAATCAGCAGATGTTAGACACCCCAGTCCAAAGCGGAAGCATTGGGCCAAGATCACCGATCCAAATAGAAAATCATGGCTGAAAAAAAATTCATTTAGAAAGACCACAGTCTCTCGAATAGAGAGATTTTGACTGGAGTAGCTGGCCATTAAATATTAAATGGTAGGCGATCTTGGCCAGGAGGAAGATGGAAGAGAAACATGAAAGATTGATAATCGGAGATCATCGGGAGAGCTGCGGATGATCAGATTTCTCCTCACTACTGTCAGATCAATCCAACGCCAACGCGCTTCGTTCGACAATGTCCCGATTACCAACTCTTCTCTCTCCTGAGTACTGCTGGCTACGCTGTTGTGATGCTCTTCCAGCCTTTGTCTTCTCAGTTAACCTACGTGCAGTGCAATTTGGAGATGTAAGTTACTCTAACGCTGACGCAGCATGGCGCTGAGGAGAATGGAAACTGTCAACGGCTAGTCTACATATGCACGAGAAGGGGTATTCAAGGTGATCTATGACTCTGATTTGTCAATTCCGGCGCGCTCAGTCGTCTTCAAGCATAACATTACTACTTCTGTCGTTCAAGACTGGACAAGATACAGCGTGAGCTACTAAATTATTCAACTTTGTTTAATACTTACATCTAAGCTTATTTAGTCGCTATCCTGTGTCTCTCCGTTTTAAATCACTTCGAATCCAACTCCTTGTTATCCAGGTGTCTAAGGTATTTCAGATCTCGGAATCCGTAGAGCATATCAAGCTTTGAGGGCATTGGACTTGATTGGAGCCCTGATCTCCGCGATATTCAAAAGTGATGTCGGACCATATTCTCTCAGTTGGCAAGCACTCTTGATAATTGGTCAAACTTCGAGATAATATGTATCTCTGGGCGCTCTTATCCACCAAGTACTAGTCAATGTTGAATTCTTTCCCAACGGTGGGCACATTGAGTTGAAATGCCAGTGGGGAGAATTACGGCAATCAGATGGCCTCCCGAACATGGGCAAAATGAAAAATCCTGCTGCGTGTATTTCGTCAATGTTATTCAAGAGTTAACAAAACATATTGTGTTGTCAGTTTTTTCAGGTTTCGCGAACATTGGATGCTCACCAGCTGCTCGCCTTGGCGGTTGTTCAAATCAGCAGGTGTGGTGACAAAGATTTCACGAGTGCTCCTTGTATTTCCAATGTATTACGATTAACACTGGTCAAGTACATAACCACAACATCGGAGATCTTTCAAAGGCACGACACCGATATGAATTTGAGAGCAGGCGCTTACCTACTTCTCGAAACCGAAGGACCTCGTGTTTTCTTGGGTCAACCAAGCACAACTTAGAACAATGTACATTGGTCACATTGTGAGTGGCGTTCAACCGCTTCAGTTTCGAAACACAGTATTGACATCAGGCACAAGTCGGAAAAGTGCAACTCCGTTGTCTTGGATGGCTGAACTCTACGTTAACACCTACAACTTAGTATTCTATGCGTGACGCCAAGATTCAGCCAAGGTCGATCCTGTCTTGAGAGACACTAAAGGGTATGCGTAGGTTGCTTAAAAGATCGATGGATTGAGCTCTTTTTTCCAGCTCGAGTACCTCTTGCATACTCACAATCAAATTCCTCAATGGCCAGCACTGTTGTCGAACACCAAGTTACTGTCTCTGATGTGCGTTCCAGCAACGATGATGAGCATGATACAGCAAACACTCTCTGGGTACGTCTCTTGACTTTCTCAATTTTCTCCCAGTGTGTTGATATATGATACATAGCATCAACTCGACTGGTATGCATTCTACTCGCTGGTCTCGATCTGAACCCTGTATTGACACCACTCTAGGGAGAGGTTACTGATTTCTGGGCCGTCCTCCATCGCCCTCTTGGGAAAGCTTATCAATGTTGGCTTGGTTAATCATATCACGGCAAGTTTGCTTTGATGTATTCACCACCTACGTACTGACCCGCAACCCTTAGTTCGAACAAGGAAGTAAACCCAATGAGCCTCTCAACAATCTCGACTTTCGCGCTGGCATAGTCAAGCTTAGGAACGAGCTCATAGGCGCGTTCTCTGCCAGCCACATAATCATGGATGTGAGTCAAGTTATCAGCTATCCAATTAGCATGCTGCTTACGAATTCTCAAAGAAATTGTCGAAAAAATGTCAAACCTTGTTAAGTGGGTTCTCGTTAGTTTATTATGACTAGCGCATTGCTCACAGATGCACAGGGACTACTCATGACACAATCAAACTTCTTTCGGAACATGAAATGGAGAACATGTCATTGAAGGAGCACAGCTTTAGGATCACTGAGCTCCTTCCTAACTTCCTCGATGAAATGGCTGAGAGTGTCAAGGAGTGTGATAAGTACGTCACGGAGTGTATAGCCGGTTTCACAATCCCGGTGAACACTATAGTCAACTTGAAAGTACTTGAGAAGGTTTGTACTTGGATTTACCACCATTCGCGACCTCTTGGCTTATACTGAAGAGCATCTACATAGGCTGAGAATGGAGTTGATCGGACTTTGGATGCCATTCCTCAAGGCAAGTGCCTTCTGGCTGGATAATTGTTTATGCTTACTTGAGTTCCAGGGCCGGCACTATCCGCAGAGGATCCTATCAACTCTTCCGATCCAACCTTCTCAAAAGAGCTCAACAAACCTGATGTTGACCCGGCTGGGATTGACCCCCAGAACTTCCAGGTTAGTATACCTTCAAAGTTCTTTGTTATCATTCTCATTTTATTTTTCTTCTTCAGTGGGAAGAGTTCCGCAAGGTTCTCGGCCAAGCCATCAAGCAACTCGTCCGACTTTCTGAGTTCTTTGCTTACATCCAAGCGACAGTCACTGAATTACTCAAACCCACAATTGATGGCCTCACAAAGCGCGCTGGAACGCAGCTTGAGCATGTGAAGCAGGTGCCTTTTGATCTATATGCAAAGAAGGCGAGTCTCTTGATTTCAATCAGCCCGGGTTCTCTAACACTCATATTTTAGACCTTCGCAAAAGATTGTACCCATATCTCCAGGATTGCTGTTGTTCTGTGTCAGATTGGCACTGTAAGCCCTTCAAATCTGTGACATTCCCGTATTGAATATTTCCAAGACCTACAGAGCACTTTATAACTCTCAGATCGTCAAAGGCATGAATCTTTTGTCCAACCTCCCAATCCTCTCAGGAGGAGATCAAGTTGCTGCGACTAACTCTTCCGGAAAGGCTTTGGAGCAGTGGAGTCTGGAAGCTCAGGATGAGATGCGGACTGTTCTGGCGAAAGTGAGTTAACTCAGTTCCGTTGCATCCCCTGCTTCTGAACCCTCCTCTAGAGCTCGCAAGATTTCAAAACAAAGCTCGGAGCCTGGGAGGAGCGACTCAAAACTTTGAAGATCATCTCGTCACCTCTACCCACCGATATGACAGAAGTTGTGGCCGAGGTCCCACAGAGGCAGAAGAGACAATTGCCTAGACTTGCCGATTAGTTGACTTTTTGCGACGGCACGATAATTTCCCTGTATGATGGTATCCATGAATTTATTCTGTCCTGAACGCTCAATTGCTCGTCGAAATGCCCAGTCATCATCAGCCACTACACAACCTTAGTAAGCTAAGGATAATTATCCTCCAAGTTTTGCACTGCAGACAGCGCTGCTTAAAAGATCTCAAGAGGAGTTATATATCAAACGGATCCGCGGAGCGTTGTCAGAACAACAATGTTAGATATGTCTACACCTCGTGCTTCAGCTCCGAGCCACATCCGTTGATCGCAATCATCCTTATTGTTGGCAAGGAACGAACACATTTTCTACTCAAGTAATCGAATCCAGCCTGCCACCACGAGACGTAGACCTGTCAATCGTACGAAATGAAGAAATGTGAGACGAACAGAAGCTGAGTTATTGATTTGAGTTATATTGTGGGTATGTTGGAGATCATGACGCGGAGAAAGTTGGATGGGTGATCAAGTTGGACCCAGTTGAAGGTGTCGAAGGGGTAGGAGGCAGAGTGTACCACTAGGTACGATGCGAAGCGACAGAGGAGGATCGAAGATTGCCGAGAATTATTTAGCGTCTAGATCCGCGCGATGCGCTGCTGCAGTGCTAGTGTAGGCGTTTTCAACATGTACGCGCTCGAAGTCGAGGGTCCCTCACACTGACGCGTTTTCTTCTCAAATCTTCACAGCGACGGGATTAATCATTGCCCATCCTCCATGCTCGTTTTCTGACCTGCTCACTTCGAATTCCTGCTCATTCATTATCCGTCCTCCATCGATATTGGCTGTTGACTTCCTGAACCTCGGGTAAATAACATTTGGTCGAGGTGACGAACGATTAAGGAGCGGAGTTGAAGAACGGCAGAAAGATTTTGGACTCAATATGAAGGGGTACAGGGGGAAAATCTTCAATGGAAGAGGTACGATTCAAGATGTGCAGTCTGAGCGCAAATTCTGTGGGGCCAAGGTTGCAGTATGAAGAACGAGGAACAAGATTGATGACCAAGATTGTACATACTGGGTGTTTTTGTTGGCGAGGGTTCGTCTCAATGTGGAGATTATGGGGTTAGTTCTCGAGGTCAACGCCTGTGTGGAAGATCCGGCAGTGCAAACGGCACACGGTGGTCCAGCGTCAGTGTCTAGTTGCTTCCATCCTGCTCTCAACAATCCCGCATCTTCGCGGCGCTGAATAGCTGGCAAAACTGACTGCCATCCACACATCCTTCGTGTTTCAAACTTCACCGAACACCGTCCTGCCAGCCTCCTTATTTGGCATCGCTCCCGCTCGAAGTTGCGAGATGGACAATAGCGCCAAGACAGTTAGCGGAGGGTGATGAGTTGGAAGGTATCGAAGTTGAGAAAGTGTGAAGTACAAGGGTATCGGGAGGCGTGTGTTTGAAATCGGTTGGGTCGGCCAGGGAGGGGTTGAGAGTGTGGGAGTTCATTGAGCGACTAAGCTTGCAGGATTTGCGGGTGGTGTCAACGTCCTCAACACGAAAAGGTTTGAGTTGTTGCAACCCCCAGTGCAAACAAGCGTTCCTGAGTTGGTCGGCTTCATATAGCCTCGATCTTCGTCTTCCGACTCTACTCTCCTTCACTCTCCTCCAAATCATCATCCATCTTTCGGTGTCCTTGGTGCTTTGCATGTGATTTCAGATTGTCGGGTCTAGTGGAACGGGTGTAGCATGCCCAGGAGTGCCCTTGCGAGCCTAAACTACAGCAAAAAAGAACGCGTATCCCGTTCAGCACGGGATGCGATTTTGATGGGGTTGTCGAATGTTCGATTTGAGTTGGTCTTGCTACGGAGGTGGGTCTTGAGGTCTCTGGCGCAGCAGAGAGAGGCGGAGAGATAATGGCAAGTAATCAAGGAGCGGAATCACAGGATTGCAGGGGTGAAAGAGTTGGCGGTACTGTTGAAGAAGACAAATCTCCGATAAGAAAAATGATGGATTGAATGTATCCAACGACGAGAGGGTTTGCGATCAAGGAACGACGTTAATGGCCCAGAAAAGTTCTCGCAGGCAAGATTTCTCTTGAGCTTGGAACCATAAGGACTGTGCGTTGAGCCCAACGTAGACATGACAGCGGTGGTTGCGCAATGCACCAGACCTCGATGCAACGTGGTCAAACACCCAGGTCCTCATCCAGTTCTCGACAAAGCTTGTGGCGTCTCTCTAGCGTTTTGTAAAGCTCAAACTCCGATCAGTTGCACCCCAAAAGTACAGACTCTACTGTTGGAAGCAGCAGAACCATTATCAATGGTTATCGTCTCGCAGTCGAAAACATGGATAGATCTGGGATTGAAAAAACCGGTGAACTCAACGAACAGTTGGGTACGCGTTTGGAACTGACCGTATGACTATTGCTAGAAGCATGGTGTCAGAGTGTCAAACTCAGATAGTTTGTTCAAATTTTCGTGGTACTGAAGCAGAAGTAGTAGCGAGAATTGTTTTCAAGGCGCAGAAATTGTTGAAGAAAGAGTAAATCCATTAAAGTCGAGACTCGACGAAGTGGCAGGAAGAGAACTAACGAGGACGTCGCCGGACTTCTGAATTGGGAAGATCGTCCGGACCAATCAAGTTCTTGAATCTGACAGCGAATCGGCACCGACGTCATTGCACTTCCGATTTCAACTCGATCGTTGAAAAA
This sequence comes from Crepidotus variabilis, assembly GCA_015657495.1. Lineage (NCBI taxonomy): Eukaryota > Fungi > Basidiomycota > Agaricomycetes > Agaricales > Crepidotaceae > Crepidotus > Crepidotus variabilis. The sequence goes on from MU157942.1 coordinate 66,715, forward strand.
TATTTCTAAATCTTCAGCCATTACTGTTCAAACTTTTCAGATTGCAGATCTTCAGAATGTAATCCCACACTTATCTACTCACCCGGAGAGTCTTAAAACCCTGTTCTAAAACCACTAGTATCCAGTACATTGATAATATCCAAGGGAATATTCCAAAACAGGAGGTATAAGCACATCGTCCACAATGGAGCGTCCAAGTAGAGGAGCAGATATTTGAAACTCCAACGCAATGTCAGAGCAATGAGTCAGATAGGAATAGGTAGGTCAAAACGGCCCATAATGGCTGAACGGCAGCCTGGCGAAGGGACACTCGATGCAAAATGATAAATTTTTAACATTTCATTGGTTATCAAACGATAAGCGAGATGGCGGGCCATATGGCTCGGTAACGTGGCAAAAAGAAAGGGTAACAATTTTATGTAATTGAGCATCCGGATCTGGTTCTGTGGCCAAAGTTTCTCTGAACATGCTATGGTAGAAAGAAAGACGAGGATGAACAACAGAGAGAAACGTACCAAATGTAAGTTATACATAACCCCCAGAGTATCCGCTTCCAAGCAGTAAAGTGATTGATAAAATGACCCGGTAGGAGAGTTCAGTGGACAGACATTAACGAGGGGTTCAGAGCTGGTGGAAGAACATGAGGGTGGGGTGTAAAGGAACGACGCGAGCCTCGAGGATGGAGAAAATCTGACTGGCAGTTCCCGTTTATCTCAATCTAATTATCTTCGTGCATCTCATCATCTTGCCCTCCAAAATATTTCATTTAAATTTGACCGGTAAAGTAGGTTATTTAGATGTTCGAATCTTAAGAAACTGATTTCAGCGTACGATTGCCGAGGTTCAAAATCTTTTTGGTGTGATAGAAGAGTACGTCAATCCATGATCAATAAATAATCGTACGAGTTAGACGGAGTTGTGTTCGCTGCGTACGCCGACCATCCTATCTGCAAACTACAAATTCATCAAGATTAATCATCGAGTATATATGACGGGATGGAAAGATAGAACACGAGACTCGGGTGTTCAAAAGGAACATGAAGAAAGAGAAGAATTGATAAAGCACCCCGCTATAGCGCTAAATGTGAGGAATCAGGTGCTTCCAACTGTTTAACGCAGAACACTGTCTATTCCGGCCTTTCCAGCGCGCCTTCCCGAGATCAATTCAGTTTGAAAAATCACTCGGATGAGAAGGGCGAGCGGTGGGCAATACGAAACAAGTCAGTATCCCGCGAGATATGCTAAACATGGCATTGAGCGCATCAATTGAGACTAGAAGAGTGAAACTAAAGTTCGAAATCAGGGAGAGAAAAATAGTGGTAAATGGTACTCACGCAGGCCCTTGCATGATGCATTTCGCCTGTCCACATGCACCGGCATTTTCACATACACCAACATGATGTCGAGAGCGCAGATTATTGGAATTTGGCATCATCAAATGCCTGCGGGGATAACTACTTTTGTCTCCGAGGAAGAAAGCCTGAGGAAAGAGAAGACAATTTGAATTTTGAAAGTGAAAACGCGGTTTGAGGTGCGTAACGCAGAAGCTCCAGACATCTTGGAACAACCTGAAGCTCATCAAAACTTCGACAAGAGTGAACCTTCTGACGAAAATTTATTCGAGGTGCTTGGGTTCTAGTGAAGCGAGCTTCTGCGATAGAAGTTGATGCCGAGCAAATTGAAAGAGAAAGAAATGAAAAGATGTTTGAGAAGATGAAGTTTTGGAGGAGTTGGTGTATAGACGCCCACGTTACCAAAGCCCAAAAAAATCCGTTTTACTTCTGAAATTCTCTTTCAGTTAAAGGAAGCCAGTAGTAAACCGAAGATTGGTTCAAAAAATGGGCGTCTATCCCGGGAGGAAAGAATACCAATGGAAAAATCTGATTTTTTAAATGCAAACGTCATCTGCAAACACCAGTTAAAGATCATGAGAATGAATGAAACGAGACCAACCGGAACGTAACAAAAATCTTGGGACGCCAGTTTAGGGTAAAAAACCGAAAGCTGATACGCCTGAATCTGCAACGCGAATGATAAATTCGTAGGACGATTCTGACGGCGTAGTTAATTCCCACCAGCAATCCAGCATCCCAAGCAGATGTACTCCGGCGCTAGAGCCACATTGAGCTAAATTATTGATAGAGAACCAGTAAAATAATGACTGGTAGCCGAAGAGTCCCAGAGACGGACAGGGGATGGAGAGAGAGGCGCAGTTCCAGGAGGCCCAATCATACTCACGGATCACTCATCCCCGAGTCTTTCATGCGGATCAGTATGCCCGGTTTTTGAGAGTGTCTCGAGGAGGTTTGTAGTTGCTCATTGAGCCTCCAATATTTGTGCAATCTTCAAGAGGAGTGAAAGCGATGAGATGGGATGAGAAAGAAGGAGAGATGGAGTTGAGGATCGAGTTTGTTATCGTCGGGAGATTCCGGCTCATCTTGACCAATCAGTTTCTGCAATCGGATAAGTGGCTGTTCCCATGGTGTACCAAACAGTGACACCCTGCTGTAAATATCGGTGCCGCCCGTCGTCAAATCCAGGACAGCCGGTCGTTCTCCCTCACGTGAAGTAGAGTAATTTATACAAACTGAAAATGAGAAGTATGTAGTTTGTTTAAATCAGCCCGAGTAATTTATATGAGCTAGCTAAAATTATGGTGATTCGTGCGGGATAGACCATGTAATTTGTTTGAGCTACCTTCTCGCAAGGTGATTTGTACAAACTAGATCTGGTGATTCATATAAATCAGCCCTGCAAGTTTATAAGAACTACTTCCCAACGAGGTGGTTTGTACAAACTAGAACTGGTAATTCATGTAAATTACTGCTGAAAGAAGTAGTTCGTACGAACTGGAACTGGTGATTTATAAGAACTACCTCCTCATAGAGTAATTCTTACGAGCTAGAGCTAGTGATTTATATAAATTACTTCTCGAGAAGGTGATTCATATAAACCAGAGCTAATAATCTATATAAACTACTGCTTCAGGAGGTGGCTCAAGTGAATCAGACCAAGTAATTCATATGATCTACCTCTGTAGGGGGCAATTTATGTAAACTAGAGTTAGTAATTTACATGAACTACCCCCTTGGAGTTTGTGATTTAAATAAACTACCGCCGTGCCACGGTCGCACCACC
>MU157943.1:0-71454 GCA_015657495.1 Crepidotus variabilis
CCTCGCAATTCTAAAAGATGTCGAACCCTCTCCACTGCCCTCTCCGTGCTTCTCAACAATCTTCCTATAGCTCCCTCGGAGGCGCCGTCCCGTCCGGCACGTCTTCTCTGATTAGGCGCCTACCGCAAGCAATGTACACTCCATCTGGGAAATGGCACAGCGCCAACAGCCGCCCCGGTAGTCACCCTCCAGTCACTTTCGACTATCCCGGACACCACAACCAAGGTGTCCGAATGCAACATCTCATTGCTCAGGACTGCAGCGGTCTGATTACCGGCGGTACAGACAGAGTACTCGCACACACCGGTCTTCAAAAGATCACATTCCGCATTATGGTAAGTGGACACACAAGTACCCTTTTTCGGAGTCGAACTTGAGCTGATTGGATTGTTTCTGCTTTTAGTGGACAGGATACACATCAGATTGGGTTCGCCCGATCGAGGTAGCTTCACATGGACCTATCACACGAGCGAAGCTTGGTCAACTCGTGGCGCAGAACTTTGCTCGTTTCATCGAGATTCATTCTTCGACGAAAAGCAGCGAGCCAGCATGGGCAGCCGGCCACATTCGTTTCGACATGCTCTCCCTGATTTCGCTGATCAACACTTGCGACGAGAATTGGCAAGCCGATATTTACGTCGATTTTCGAGGTTAAACTTCTCCGCCATCATCCATTCCCAAAACTCTTTCCGTAGCATCATGATTCATTCACATCTTTCTCAATTAGACGACCCACCGCAATCTCCCATCAATGTATTTCTACTACTCATTCAGTATGCTTATCCTCCTTTGTTCTTCTCTATGCACTTCGGATACTATGATTATGTCGACATGTACACCTAAACTTATTCTTATATTTGTCTCATCAATTGCATATTTCTCATCTATTCAATATTCTGGCTCTCTATTCCTTCGATATTCTGACTCGAATTGAATGCCTAAATGTTGATCGTTTGGCCATCCACATGTGAGCTATTTTTAAAACTTGAAGGTGCTTGTAGAGCAATGCCTCGAGTCTCTGGCGCGTGGTTAGAACCTATCCGTCCCAGGTATTTTTCCGAGTGTTCTACCTAGCGCATCCGGCATCTCAGCTATCCTTAACCAACTCAGACAACGATCTCTCAGAATTACTCGTTCTAAGGCGACGACGACTCTTCTGCCAAAATACCTATAAGTACATACATACAACAATGCTATCAAGTCCAGGTTCATGTCTAATAAAAAGTGTTGCGAAATGTCGGACCGGGCAATGCTACTACTTATACTGTTACAACTCTCGACCAAGGCTCGAAATTCATACAAACGCCACGAAAACCTCTTCAATATGTTCTCAAAACCATCCTCGCCACAGCTCTCAAAGGCATAGTCACCACCGACCCAGTTTGATGAACCAGCTCCGAAGTAAAGGAAGAAGGACGCGCCAACGCCGGGTACTTTTCATTCTCGAAATCCTCTTCTTCTATAGTTTCAAGCGTCGACACAGTAGGCGACGAAGCTGAATGATGTCCCAACGGGCGCATTGGCACTTTATGAGGTTGGTGATGGGTTTTGTTGGGTGGGGATGTGATGAGCCAGATGGGAAGAACATGCTCCAGAATGTCGTAGATGTAGGTTTTGACCACGCTTATATTGACGTGCGGAGCCATGGAAGTGAACGACACGTGCGAATGAGGTTTCGGTATCCCCATACCAGACCTCAGCTGACCAACTCCCGTTTCGACCTCTTTAACCCTTCCTTCGCATTTATCCATCTTTCTCTCCTGCTTTTTCAACGACCTCACTACATCTTCCAGATTATCGTTCATGTAATCCAACAAATCTTCTGAAGTCCTCGCAGTTCTCATCTTCAGCTTCGACAACGCCTTTTCAATTTGTTCAACCCTCGCTTCTAGAATAGTGTGCTGTTCCTCTGAAGCAGTTCGCGTGGGCGACGGATAATGAACGAATTCGTGTAACTCGTCCGTACGTTTATTGAGTCTGTCGACAAGGTGAGACCACGGCCGGACGCCGGTAGCGAGCACAAAGAGGCCAGTGCTGAACCATGAAACAGCTTCGTCGCCGAGGATAGAAGCGGTCGAGTAGCGTAGAAGAAAAGCGCCCACGAGAGGGGACAAGAAGGTCAAGCCGAGATAAAAGAGCTCCCATTTTTGCAATTCGGAGGATGCTATTTGTGCGTACCGCCACTCCGGAGTACCAGGCTCCACAGGTGGCATATGAAATGCTCGGTTTCGTGGGCGAGCTTTTTGGTACATCGACCAAGGCACTAGAGGTTCAGTGATGTTATAGTTAGGATATACTCAAAAGCTTTGAGAATCACGCATCCACTGCACCTTCTATGATTTGATGCAAGTAAAAAATCAGAAGCACAATGAGTAACAGGTTCTTGATGTGGTCTCCTCCAGTAAGCATATTTCCAATGGGCGAGACAAGAGCAACGACTACGGCGAGATCAAACTCATACCACGCTCGGGATTTTGGAGACATCGGAGTGTGTTCACGAGAAGAGCGAGGTGAACGAAGAGTTGAGGTATCGACTTTGAGTGGACTAGGTTGGGCAAAGCGCTCAGTGCCGCCGACGTCTTCGTCTTCAGATACCCCAAGGTGCTCGTCTGCGGCATCCACATCCGCATCCGCATCGTCTTGTTCAACTTCTCCCTCTTCTTCATCCACACCTCCATCATGCTCCTCGCCTTCATCTGAGCTCTCGGACGGGCTCTCATACTCAGTCGGTGATGATGGAGTCAGTTCCTGGCCTTCGCCCGTCGACATGGAGTGTTTCATTTCGAGAGGTATCAGTTTAGGCCGCCGACTCGACGACGATCCTGAAGTAACTGGAACTGAAGACGAAGCGAGCGATTGAGCTTTCTGTAGAATCTTGAATCTTTTCCTAAGCGGTGCATCCGCTTGCAGTGTAGCTGTCGTCGAGCTCATCGTGGTCAGGAGCAGGGTTGCTGCTTGCAGGCAAGCGCGTTATGACGCGCGGCACGTGTAGCTCACATTTCGCATCAGGCGACTCAGGGGCATCCGATTTACCAGTTGAACAAACGGTATGCATACTCGAGAAAGATATGCGTGCCATAAGGTGTATATTAACATCTTATTCAGACAGTTGATCGTTCAACCGTAGTGAGCACTGTCAGAGGAGTGCTTTTCTGATCATAACCCGAATTAAAGTCTTCTGTCAAGGATCTGGAGTTTTGAGGAACACGAATGGTGCTCATTGAGTGTCCTAGGGTGGGATGAGCACTTGGAGAAAACTTAAGTTAGCATCCGGTAGAAGAAGACTAAATGAAGAGTCGAAGGGACGTACGGGATGTCTGTTGCGTTCATGAGGACATTTGACAAGGAGCGAACAGCGCGGCAAGCTACGATCTAGGTAGTCAAGGCAGAGTATCAGCAGCATGAAAATGTTAACTTGAATGCGAAACACTTACTGATATAATCCCTTCCGCAACGGCTATGTACGTTGAGAAGATAGGTGGGCTGACGTTCACAGCCAGCATAATGATCGTTGAAACGTTTATCAAAAATCTGTTTGTTTAAAATCGAGGTAAGTGCCAAGGTTTTGATGGTGAAATTAGACACTTACGCAATGACGAAGTAACCAAGTCCTTGAAACAGAACAACCTGAGTTAACTCAAAGACGGTTTTCTTCGAGCGATTTAGGAGTAATCGGGCTTGAGACCTAAGCTTGAACCAATTTAAACCGCAGATGAGGGCGTCGAAACAAAGGGAGTAGACGAGAATGGCAATCAGGATGCTTTGGTTGAACTGCGGAGGGCCACAACCCATGTTGGGAATGTATTCGGATTTGACTCCAGCAGCGACTACAAACGGATAGCGTCACAGAACATTAGAGATTTGCTGTTTGCTCAGAGAGGAAAATGTGCTTCCGCGTCTCACTTACAAGTCACTATAAGCGCCCAATGGCCAGCCATCAATAGAGCAAGAGCAGCAATTAAACGCGTGTTTCTGTTCCAGATGGCGATTCTATACGAAGTGGATTTGTAAAAGCTGCAGCAGGGTGAAATAAAGCAAGGTAAACTTACGTTCGAATTGCCAAATTGACCCCAGCGAGACCAAGGGACATATTCCCTAAAAATATGGCGGCTCTGAATGAAGTTGTACAGTCTATTGGACGGGACCTTAAGCCGTTTGTTAGGTTAACATACACATAATAGTGGGAATATGATCAAACCGGTCGTGATTGTCTTGAATTTGTCTGTAAGGAAGAAGAGCAGTAAGCGCCCTGGAGATGACGGATATCATGTCACGGCGACATACCCCGCAATCAAGGCTCCCAGGAAGAAGTATTTATTCAACAAGTAGAATATCTTGAGGTGGAAACAGTTAGGCCCTCAAAGCGGGAGAACAACGTGAGGGTGTACAGTACTTACCATTGGCAATTTGAACTTTTTCTTCCCTGTGAGCAGTTGCCATTCGAAATCCAGTGAAGTAGCCACTTCCCATCTGAAAGATTAACCCTTGCTTTAAACCCACTTTACATTGATGTCATAAAATAAGGGACTCACGCGTAAAGTCCAAAAAAGACCAACTGAACTTTGGCGAATGGTGGCGTCGACATGTTCTCGGGGAAATACAGATTACAGGTGAACACCGATGGAAGGTAGCAGGTTCTTCAAAATTCCAGCATCGCAGACTTTATATACATAGATTCCGGCTACCGTGATTATGATGAACTTGTAGGGTTTAGATCATGATATGAAATATCACAACCTAAGAATAAACCTTGACTTTTGATATTGGTGCGCAACTGTTGATTCTTTGGGTAGTGTTTCGCTTTGGAGGCCGTTGACACCGCCGATGATGATCTTACATACATTGTGATAGATACCTACGCCATGTTTGCTGAGGAGTGAGGAGTAGATGTCCTCCTGGTCCAGTCTCGGCTGATGAAATGACAATATTTAATCATGTAAGTATTCAGAACTAAACACATGAACATCCCGCTCCCGGCTTACCATGTAATTCCTTGTAACTCGCGGACAACTTCAAATCAATATTAACCATATGGTGTGGTGGTGCCTTGATCAGATAGTCGAGTTGGGGCCATCAACGCACTTCAACGCAAAATGGCTACAGTAAATCCCCGCTGAAATAAGCCCAGCAATCACCTGTTTCGGTCTGCTAACAACGGGGTTCACATTTGGTCTCGGATGAGTTGGTGTGGCAAACGGAGAAGTAGGTACTATACAAGATAGTCTGCTTCCACGAAATATACGTCTATGAAAATGAAGAGAAAAAATGGGCCAGACAGGCCCCATTGAGAGATCGTAAGGGACGGACAGTGGCGCTATGCTTTGTCGCATCAACAATTTATAGTGCCCGAGTCTATGGGACTCTACTTGTTAAACAAGTCAAGGCTTACTAACAAGCTCAGGATACGCTTAAAAGCAGCTCATCAACTGGTACTGAAGCAGTTTGCGAGGGTGGCAGATAATGAACAACTCATGTAACTCTTCTGTACGTTTGAGTTTGTCCATAAGGCGAGACCAAGGACAAACACCGGTGGCGAGTACAAAAAGACCAGTGTTAACGGCTTCATTGCCCAGGACAGAGGCAGTTAGATAGCATAGAAGAAAAGCGCCGACAAGAGGGAACAAGAAGGCTAATCCGAGACAGAACAACTCCCATTTTTGTAGTTCGGAAAAAGCGATTTGGGCACACCTCCCTTCCTTCTGGGGTGTTAGGACCCACAGATGGCAACACAGTCTCGTGGATGAACCTTTTGGTACATCGCCCAAGGTACTAGAATTATAGTGATGTTATAATTAGTATATCATATATTCGAGGAGCGTTTGAATAACGCATTCACTGCACCTTCTAAAATTTGATGAAAATGAAAAGTTAAAAGTACAATGAGTAACAGGTTCTTGATATGGTCTCCTCCGGTTAGCATATTCCCAATGGGCGAGACAAGGGCAACCACCACGGCGAGATCAGACTCATACCACGCTCAGAATTTTGGACACATTTTTGGGGCGAGAAGAGCGAGGTGAACCAAGAGCTGATGTATCGACTTTGAGTTGACTGGCTTGGGCGAATCGTTAAGCCCCCCTGATATCCTCGTCCTCAGATACACCAAGGTGCTCGTCCGCGACATCCACATCCACATCCGCGTCGTCTGGTTTGATTTCTCCCTCCTCATCCACTCCTCCATCCTGCTCTTCGCCCTCATCTGAGCTCTCAGACGGACTCTGATCCTTCGGCGACGATGTAGTCAGTTCATTGCCTTCACCCGACAAAACAGGGTGTTTCATTTCGAGGGGCGAAGACGACCCAGAAGTAACTAAAGCTTCTGAAGGTAAAGCAAGAAACTGGGCTTTGTATAAAATCCCGGTGCATCAGCTTGTAACGTAGCTGTTGTCGAGCTCATCGTGGTCAGGAGCAGGCCTGCAGGGTGACATGGTGACATCGAAATTCGGATGTGTCATGACGCGCGGCACGTGTGTCTGACCATTGGCATGAGGCAGCTTAGGGGTACATATCGATTTTACCAGTTTAAACAGGCATGCACACACAAGAAAAAATCTAAGAGTCATAGTTCATTGATCTACATTTGATTACATTCTTCAGATAACTCATCGCTAGTTTGTCGTACTGGGTGAACAATGCTTTTTTGGTCATACCTATAATTAAAGTCCTCCGATCTGTTGTTCTGAGGAACAGGAATCGTGCTCGTTGAATGTCCTAGGCTGGGGTAAGCCCTGAAGGAAAGTCGCAGTTAGCATCTAGTCCTAAAAAGAACATCGGACAAAGAGGCAAATAAACATACGACGAAATATCTGCTGCGTTTGTGAGGACGTTTGACAAAGAGCGAACTGCGCGACAAGCTACGATCTGGTTGAGAGCGAGAACGTTAGATAAATGAACAAACTTGAGTGTGATGCAAAAAAACATACAGATATCACACCTTCCGCGACAGCTATGTATGTTGAGAATGTAGGCGGGCTGACGTTCACAACCAGCATGATGATCGTTGAGACATTTATCAAAAATCTGTTCGAGTATATCGATGCCAGTGTCAAGATATAAGCGTGACTTTAGGCACCAGAAAACAATCTATGGACACATACGCAATGACAAAATAATTGAGCCCTTGAAGCAGGACAACCTGGGTTAGTTCAAAGGCGGTCTTCTTCGAACGATGTAGAAGCAATTGAGCCTGAGCCCTTAGCTTGAACCAATTCAATCCGCAGATGAGAGTGTCAAAGCAAAGAGAATAGATGAGAATGGCGATCAGGAGGCTTTGGCTGAACTGAGGAGGGCCACAACCCAGGTTTGGAATATGTTCGGATTTGGTTCCGACAGCAACTGTAGATGCATATAAAAAGATTAGAGACTTGTCATCTGGAACCTTGCTTATCCGAGAGGACTATATGCTGATAAGTATTACTTACGGGTCAAAATAAGCGCCCAATGGCCAGCCATCAACACGGCAAGAGCAACGATTATAGGCTTATTCCTTGGCCAGATGGCGATTCTGTGCAAAACGTCTTCATAAAGATGCGCAAAAATGTGAAATAGATCAATTAAACTCACGTTCGGATTCCTAAATTAGCCCCAGCCAGACCAAGAGACATATTTCCAAGAAACACGGCGGCTCTAAATGAAGCTGTACAGTTCATGGGACGGGATCTTAGATTATTTGTCAGTTTGGTATATAAACGATAGGATGGATTGGACCGAACTTGTCATGATTATCTTGAATTTGTCTACAAAGAAGAAGTACGATAGCAAATGTAAGTGCTCCGTCGATGTTGAATATCACGTAGACGCATATTACGACATACCCTGAAATCAAGGCTCCCAGGAAGAAGTACTTGTTCAACAAGTAGAAAATCTTTGAGGTGGAAGAAAAGATTCAAACCTTCAACAGCAGGAAAACAACATTCCAATGTACTTGCCATTGGTAGTTTTAACTTCATCCTCCCTACAAGTAACTGCCACTCAAAATCCAGCGAAGTAGCCACTTCCCATCTAAAAATCCTTGCTTTAAACCCACTCCCTTTGAAGTAATAAAGTGATCTACTCACACGTATAGTCCAAAGAAGACCAGCTGAACTTTCGCGAATGGTGGCGTCCGCATGTTCTTGGGAAACTAAAAGCTATAGGTGCAAGGCCAGTGGGAGGAGATCTTCAAAACTCCAGCGTCGCGAACTCTATATACAGTCTTCGGCGACCGTCATTGAATGAACTTGTAGGGTTTGATATGAAATGTCACTACATAAGAATAAATCACCACTTTGATATTGGTACATGACTGTTGATTCTTGCATTGTGTTTCGCTTGTGCAGGGCGGTGCCGCTAATGATGGTTCCACACACAAATTGAATCCCATGCCTGCTGAGCAGCGAGGTGTAGATGTGATAAATCTGATCGGAAACCCCCTTTCTGCCAGAAACCCTGGATCATACCTGTAAACCCCCCATTATTCGGACTTGAGGCGAAGATATCAGCTTTTGATGCAAATACGCTAGGAACTACTAGTAGCAGCGGCGGCACATCGTGCTTGCATGCTGGCGCGCATCAACAACTCTAATCACAGCTCACTGAGTCGACGCGCAAATGTATCCGTCCGGTATGTCAAGGGTTATCACCACTCTCAACTTTAAACTTTAAAGAAGGAGTATGAATGCTCCCAAAAAAAACAACTCATCAACTGCAAGATGACAAACATGACGTCGACAATGGGCCAACAAAGCTCTCTTTTGTTCGGAGTACTCACATACTACCCATCTCACTAATCCTGGCAGTGAACATTATCGCAGCGCAAGCCGCTTTGTTCCTGCTTCATGCCAGTCCTCCAACAAGTTATACATGTCTTTTAGACAGCCTTGACTACAAATTCACGAAATTATCGACGAAAGATTATATCGTTGTACTACAGAATACAAAGTGACGAAAGAATAATTAATGTAAAAATGTCGGAGATATGGGGTAGATATACTCCAGTGGTCGACTGAGAAGCCCAAGTGGGTTAGAGAGCCGCCATGAGGGCATTGTAAGCTGCTTTAGGATTGTTGTTTCCATCGAACAGTAGAGGTGTATACGCAGCTCGCCATGAATACTGGTAAAAACCTCGTCAGTCAAGGGAGAGAGTAGCCAAATACTCGACATACCGGATCAGAAACACCCCAGCTAGTGATGGATACACATTTTGGAACGCCCAAACATGAGTTCATCACCAGTTTGTAGTCATCCGGAGACGCGTATTCGATATCAAGCTCTGTTATGGCAATTTCCCGGACATTGGCGCTAGCGAGGATTTGCATCGCAGCGAGTGCACCGCCAGCTTTGCCAGCCTTGATGACATTAGATGTCAGTGTCTGGTCTCAAATGGTGGAGTGGCACATACTTCGAGATGCATTTGGCTCCCGATTCCTTGAATCATTTGGCTCCCATCAGCAGCGTTGATGCGGTTCACGAGTGCAACAATAGCTTGGGTGATTATTCAGGTCGTATGACCAATAAAGCTCATTAGAAACACATACCTCTCGTCTTCGCGTTATCCCATTCGAGACCGTAATCATTGATGTAACGGCTGAAGTAGGAATGTCAGCAGGGCTTATACAAGAGAGCTAATGGAACCTTACATCACATTGGGATCGACGTCTCTGCAAACTTTAAATGCGAGAGATATGAAGCTCTCTCCAAGCACTCGAGAGAAGACGCTGTCTCTAAGGCTCCCGTCGTCGTTCAAAACCTCGCTGGTTCAAATTCAGTTCGATCAACATTAGAATAATGTATGCTTACTTGACGACGTCCCACTATGGATCGACAATCTGTTATTGAATACGAGACTCGGGTAAATTGATATCACATACCGCTGACTTGACTTCAGTATCGAGAATAATGGAACATGAGTACATGGAACATACCATAAAGCTTCCCCTTAAAGTAGCCGGACAATGCGCCGACATGATTTGCAACAACGTTTAACTTGAACTCTTGAATCAGTCTAAGGTTGGCGTTCTAAGATAGATTTTATTACGAGAGTGTCATGATCGTTGATCCCTTGCACCCATGAAGGTAGGGAAGAGTGCCATACTAGAGACAAGTATGAGCTCGGTGGTATATATACGGGAACGTCGACAACTCACCGAAAGTATGCCCTCTGATTAGCTTTCCATTTGATACTGCCCAGTTAACGAGCTGATCAGCAGGCGCAAAATTATACGATCCTCGTGACGCTATACGGTACTGAGAATCGAGCATCTCGAAGTTGTATTCAAAACTCACGCTCTGTAGTCTCCCACTAGTTCTCTTGAGTCAATTTGCCTCATACTGATTTACTATGTATTTACCTTCATGGTATATTCCTTGGGTTGGTTAATCACGGTGGCTCGGATTGAGGAGGAAAGGTAAACTCACAGGTGTCACCGCCCCAAACTCCCGTGCAAGGACAGATACCAAACCTTCAAAATGTACCAGGACGTTAGGACAGAGTAGTTGTCTGTGAGCAGAAGAGGAAAGCACAAACCTGAATTCCCAAAAGTATTAGGGTCGCCGACATTTCCCTGGGGCATAAAGTTAGCAGCTAACAACGATACGTTTCTCAAGACAAATTTTACCCAAAATTTCTTTCCGTGAGCCTGAAATTTGCTATTGAGGGTCGCAGCTTCGGCAGATAAAGGGGTAGAGAGGACCACACAAGGCTGGAAAAGAAGAGCGGCGGTGAAAGCCAAGCTGATTAAACGAGACATCTTGGTTACGACGAAGGGAAAGACTACACATTACTTTCAAAAAATAATCTCTTTTATAGATAGAGCCGTCAGGCAGTACAGAGAAGGGTAGAGCGACGCGATTCGTGGAATGCAGAAGCTCAAGTGACGATGTGGCATGTGCCATTCCGAGGACCAGGGGTGTAGCAACGGAATCACAGTGCTACGACACCAAGTCAAAGAGAAGCATGCCAGTGTCAGAAGATGCCAGGAATGACATACATGTTGTCGCAGATGCATTACGGTCATAGATGATAGTACACAGGAAAACTACCTCGACTTACATCTCGTGCTAGGCTCATCAACTCGACAACGTTGTCACCTTTGTCACAAGCCTAATACCAGAGCACCTGCCAGTAGATGCACAGAAAGAGACTCGGAACACCAAATCTGGGGAGGTTATCAACCCGGGCTAGATCGCTCAGGCGGAGTGAGATGTGCGAGGTTTTTGCTTCGACCAAGAGTGTCAAATGATCTTCGTTTATTCACACCTAAACTGAAGGTAAAGGCCATCCGAGACCAGATCATATCGCATCCAAGCTTTGATTTACATTTCGAAGACAGCGATCAGCCATGTGGGTTTGAATTTTACCGAGGTTGGACCGTAGCTCTGCTTGGGTTCGGAAGGGCCAACGATACTTCAGAATCCATAATTGTGAGGTTTCATCGTGGTAGTCCGAGTCACGAGTGTTGTTTCGCATTACATCCAGTGCTCGCAGGACAATGTTCGGGTGTTCAAATGTTCAAGGTAGCACTGGCAATTAATCACTGCAACTCATGATCAACCCGATGAGCATCGTACCAAGTTCTTTCTCTTATCATTCCAGTCACCAGAGAGCAACTCTAAAGCCTTGGATTCCTGATAAAAAATCAGACGTTGTGCGATCAGCCACCCTCGCTCTCAGACCAACGCGCTGGCGTTGTCATTTGAACTCCTTGAGGGTTCCCCCAGTGATGTCATTTCCGCCCCTTGTAGACCAGCGCTAAGATATAATTTTTTCAGAGATTCGGAGGAGAGACTGTATAGGACCGAAGGAGAAGGATGGTGTAACATTTCCATCGTGGGTGTTCATCACAAGGTGGCTCGTGCACCCATAATCAGTCAACGCGGGATTTGCCGAGTCGATATCCAAGTGGGCGCTTATCTACTCCTTTATTCTTCACCTATAGACTTTCACCGTTAAATGGAGTTCTCGAAGACCGAGTCTAGCGCTGACGGGGCTACCTTTGTATCGTCTCATGGTAGGCACGATGACGATAGATTCTTTATGGACAACGCGTTCGTTGTGATATTGGTAAATTCTCTCATGTGTGTTATTCTGGCCTATTCTTTTACAGTGATTTTCTGTCTCTAGATTGAGAACGTTTTCTTCCGCCTTCCCGTGAACAAGCTGCAAAAGGTCTCCGAGTTTTTCGAAAAGGAGATTGCTTGTCCTCTTACCTCTGAGTCTCCTGGTTTTTGCCGAGAAAATCCAATGGACCTAACAAAAGATGCATCCGCTGCTGAGTTTAGGATTCTGCTAAATTTGATTTTTGCAAAGTAAGCATCGATCTAGTTTACTGTATTGTTTTTGTGACTTGAAATTCTGGCAGCGACGTTGACAATCGAAATCCAGAATACTCTTGTGGCGACAAAGAATGGCTCGTGGTGTTGAAGCTTGCTTCTACTTGGAATATTCCAAGCTACCGAGACATGGCTATCAAATATCTCAGGCCTTCTCTAATTGATGGCAGGCAGCTCGTTGAATTGGGCAGAAAGTATTCAGTTACTAACTTCGTGAGGGACGGGTACAAGGAGCTCATACGCAGAGTGACCACAATTGAAGCCACAGACGTAAACTTACTGGGATATGAAACGATCATCAAATTGTTTCAACTTCGTGAAGCAGATCTGAGGCGAAGGCATGCTCACAATTATGTGGGGCCGGAAATGGACATAGAGCGAGCCTTCGCGGAGGAACTGGGGGGATTGACATTGAGGGAGACGATACTCTCGTCCAAAAGATGATAACGGAACGGGAAGAGTTAGCATCTTCAGAGAGCATCATGTATCCTAGACTTCGTTTAATTGGACTTCTGAATAAGTATCTATAACCGAACTTTCTGTCCATCGGGGTTTCCAAAATAGAAGATGCGTGCAATCTGGCAAACATCCTGAGCAGAAGAAACATGTTAAATATCATCAATTTATGTGGTAGAGCTACAATTGTTGTGTCGTTTCGTGGAGAGAAATAGGGAGATCAACGAGGAAAATGTAAAGACGGGCTTCAAGCCATGGAATGAGTCCTAGTCGGGCAGATCGTACGGTAAGGAATAATAATAGGTTTGAGAGGAATTTGATATCATGAAGAATCTGAAGAGATAGTATAGCGTTGTGATGGTTCAAAATATGGGTAAGTAAGTGGCCGAGCGGAAGGAGATGGCGAAGAGTTAAGTAAAAGAGGGCGAAGTCTTGGGTTCGCTGGTGGAGGTGTCAACGGTGCAGGAGTTTGGGGCGAGGTGGGTGGTAAAGCAAATTTGAAGGCTGATGGCGAAGAAGTGCCGACCATGGTTGATGGTGTCGGCGGAGTGAGATCGGAATATGAGCCGATGGCCGCAGGTTGTTTGTACGAAAGGGTTGGCAATTCTGGTAAAGTTTTTTCATCGAAATCTTCTAGAGTAGGCGAGGCATTGTTCATTGAGAAAGAAGATGGTGTAGTTTCATAAGGTGGAAGATCGGTCATGTAGCTGCCAGTAGATGACAGAGGTGTTGGTTTGGAGATATATAAATCGTGGATAGATTGCTTTTTGAAAGACGGTAGGACAAGAAAAGTTCTTTTCTTCTCCGAGGAATTATGATTAAGGCGGAGGATGTGGGTTTGGACCCAGGAGAAGCATTTCTTGTACTCGTCCATTGCGTCCTTCCCGAAAGAAAAGAAGACGACAAATAGGAATGTAGAGACCGGGATGAGCCACCAGAGAACATAGAAAGTCCTCCTGACGATAGGTGGCGATAAGATGTCGGGGAAGCCATCAACACGGAGCCAGTCCGAGTGGACGTCCGCCCAAGTGGTCCACGGTCGGAGAGGTGAGGTGATAAACATAAATGACAGTGTGTAAGCGGTCGCAGTGATTGTCCAGACCATTTGAAGGACGGCCATGGTCATAAGTCGAAGGTATCGCGAAGGTGTAAGGGCGGAATTGGAGGCATGAAGATGGGCCGCAAAGGAAAGTCGTCGACGCATGAAATGTCTGAGGGCAAGGCCTGCAAACACGATGGCGACGACGGACATTATGATAGGTGGGAGCCAAACGATGAAAAGACCAGGGATCGAAAAATATGTAGCTGGGCGGCAGCCATAACCCTCGATGATGTCGTAACGGTGTCCTTGAACAACGTAGTCTGTAAATTTATGAGCAAGTGTTTTTATACGTAAAAAGATGAACTCACGGATAGCCATACAGATTATAGGAAGTCCAAAACACATGAATGTTTCGAACAGTTGACGCCGCTTTTTGTCGGCGAATGTGGATTGTGCCAGACGGACGGAAGCCACTTGTTCAAGATGGATACAAATACATAAACAGGCAGAAGGAAGTGCAAAATTTGCACCGATGAGGAGTTTCGTGGCTGGGATGAGTGTCAGTGCTTGTTATGAGACGAGATATAGTGAGCAAACTCACTGATGTCACACCAAACTTTCAGTTTAACCTCAACATTATCACCCCATAGCAAAGCGTCAATGCCATAGATCATATTCGAGATAAACAACCAAAAAATTATGGCAAGTGTTCCGATATTTCTCGCTCTCCAATGCCATGGCAGAGGGAGTAGCAAGGAGAAGGCAGACAGGAAAGCGATGGGAGGGAACTCTGGGTGTAACATTGTGACAGTGGAGGAGGAAGGAGAACAAAAGGGGAGAAGGTCAGAGAGCTGGACAACTGTTGCATGATTGCTGATGTCTGCGTATATAGGGCTTACAACAAAGAAATTTTGCTCAATGGTGGACACAGACAATGGGGAACCTGTTTATTGCCATTTTAGGCCATGAATGAAAATTGTAACCACGTGACACGTCATTGTCCCGTTCTTTCTCACGGCCTCGGCGCGCAAGGAACTCGCATTGGGCAGTGGTTAGTTCGTACAGGGATTGTTTAGCATGTTGGCCGCAGTTATTTGCTCTCGTCAAATGTGTTCGATATTTTTAAAAGCTTGATTTCCAAGATCATGGTTTTATATCGATGAAAATTGTTACAGTGTTTTGCATTGAGGGTAAATACATCATAAGTACAGCAAAGAGCCGAAAATGTGGTTCCGTATGTAAGATGATAGGGTATAAAGATGTAGTACCAATACATGGCTTCTAACACTCCTGAGTGTAATGATGTGATAAAAGAATAACGAATAAGAATAAACAAAAATAATGGGCTACAAGCGATAATGGAGATGAGAGTTGAGGATCTGGAATGGCGCATTAATACATGTAACTCGACAGAAGTCAAAAGCAGTGCTTACATTGACGGTTGATGTGCTATGCAATAACACAGAAATTTCCGTAACCAGCTTGGGCTGAGTCGAAGTTCATGGGGAGGCTCTCTGAAGTGCCAAGCATAAAGTCCTCTGATGATTCCTTTGTGGTAGGAGTGAGCGCAAGCGCGATTTGAGCTTCCGAAGCTTCGGAGAGCATGAGTTCAAAAGATGTGAATGAATCCATTAAGATTGATTGGATATTTGTGGAGTTTGGCTGGCTTTTGGAAGGTGGCGACGGTTGGTCAAAAGAATGCGATGAAAAAAACGAAAGGCTTGGAAGCAAGGTATGCCAGAAAGACGGAAGTTAGAGCTTTGAGCAAGGAAATGGTTCTCAGATGTGTGAATCCCGCCTTAAATACTCCTCCTATTCAGACAATGAGCTTTGCTTGGCATTGTCGCAACACATTGTTGGCTGCCTTTGTTCAAAAATTCAAGTTCAGGGGTACTTCCGTTTTGGGAAAGTTGCCATCAACGCTTCAAGGCGTCCGCGACCATTGTCTCCCAAAACTCTTTCGGAGACTCCTTTGTTGCAAACACCATCTTACGCATCTAAGTTGGCCGACAAATGAGGCAGAACATCATTCTCTGAAAAAAACTCTACTGTTCCTTGCATTTGAATACCATTTGTACTACACGCAGAGTCTAGACCGCCACTTCGCCACGCGGTCGTCTCTTCCGTCCTTATGTTGCTCTTTGGTTAACAATGCGCTGCTGTGGACAATGGCGCAGCATTATACTGCTCGATAAATCCAAATGGAACTTTGCCGTGCACAATGTTAAAGCCTTTCTATAAAGTGCACGCACCTTGACAATGCACCTCCCAACATTTCTCATTGCCCATCCTCCAACACTTTCTACAGCCGTTAACGCACTCATTACCACCCTTCGCTCGAAAATCATCTCGCAATGGACTCTTTTGAATCTCTTATAACATTACTCGCCGGTCTTACCGATGAACAAACTGTCGGGTCAGCGATGACCCACCATGCATCAGAAAATTCCAACTTGCTGCCCATTTCAGCGGTGTCCATTTCACATCTAGACGAAGATCCCATCCTCGCTGATTTTGAAACTCGAGGTGGAGGTGCAACTTGGTACTGCGTTATTGCATGAGGATTATCATTTTTGCATGTATGTGATCTGCTCTCGCGGACCATCCGAACACCCACTCAGTCCTCTTATTGTCTTACAGACCGCAACATAACTTTGCGTGTCGCTTATCATTATCCACTTTATTCTTACATTTCTCTCTTGGGTTGTGTTCCTCGTTTTTATTATTATTTCTGGGACGTATAACTCCCCTCGCATAGGGTTCATTCCTTCCACGCACACTCTTCGTTGATCGGCTCCTTGGAACACGCTCCTGTTCAGATATTACCTACCATGGTCGCCATATATACCTGTATCCATTAGCACACTTTTATGTATCTTGTCATGGTGAAATTCTTAGTCTCGAAATCGCTCTCGCAAAAGGCTATTGCAGCGACCTTTTCTTGCCCACCCAGGTGGATGAATTACGGAGAAAGGCGATGCAGATCAACTAGTACTTGTGAGCTGAGAGAAAGTTGAAAAGGTCGGAGGCTTAGAGAAACTGACCAGTGTTTCATCACTATGTTCAATGGCTTTCGAGATCGGTGGGTTCTTGGTTAATTTGGCAAGTGTTTGCATTGATTTCTACGACTCTCATCAGAGAGTATTCGTCTATGTGTAGACTGAGAAGTGTGATGAAATGTGCGGAATGTAATCGGAAACCCTGAATGGTAAATGCTACAAAATGGTGGACCCAATGCTACAATGTGAGAAGGAAAAGTAATCTTAAGGAGTGATTAAAATAATATGGATCACAGATGAAAGAGAAGTTTAAACCACATCATGTGTGTGGGCCTTTTGAACAGTCGATTCGACTGGTGAGATGGGTGATGAAGGTACGAACGATTCTCGTCGGACTGATGAAATGCTGAGCATTGAATGTTCCCGTGTGAGCGCAGGTGAAGGTATCGAGATGCTGGAGGCTGACGATGAAGAAATGGGAGAGATAGGGCTATCGGAGAAATCGGCGAGTGTGCCACCAACATCGTTGAGTGTGATGCCTCCATATGTCGACGTGGGAGAGAATTTGGAATCCTTCTCGTCTTCCTTCTTTTCATTCAGGAACCCACTCGCATCATTAATGGAGAGTGACATGTTGGTGAAAGAATCGATGGAGTCTTGACGACGGAGCATCTCTTTGTGCACGAAGACCGGGAGCGCCGGACGAATCTTGCCACTGCCGGAAGTAGTCTTGGACTTGGTGAAGCTTCCCGATGTGGTAGCGTCGCCACTGCTGGTGCTGCTGAAGGTGCTAATACCGAGATGTTGAGAGACGGTTTGAATGGCCGAGCGATAATTCTTCTTTGCTTCATCGGCAAAACCGAAGAAAGCGAAGAAAATGACGGCGCAGATGAAGATGAACCAGCGGCTGAGTTCGTGTGCATTTTCCATCTCGCGGTTGGCCCTCCACATGATAGCGGGATACTGATCGACGCGGTGGAAACCCCAGTGGGTGTCGGCAAAGCCCTTCCATTTGTGCATTCCACCGGCAGCGTTAAGGTAGAGCGCGTAAATACCAAAAGGGACTGTGCAAAGAGCTTCGATGCCGGCGAGACACATGAGACGGAAATATCGGTTTGAAGTGAGGTTAGAGTAGCTGGAGAGAAGTTCATTGAATTGAGCACGGCTGTGGTTAAAAGCGATGATGCTGCGAATAGCGTAATAGCCTGAGCACAAGCCGATGAGAATGGGAGGGAGATAAACCAGGACGAGGGCAACGGGAGTGTTGTATGTGGTGGGCCAGCATCCTTGGTCTTCGAAGATATCAAATCGATGTCCTTGAGGAATATAGTCTAGAAGAAAATGAACAAATGTATGATGCGTCAGGATTTGTTCAACTTACGAAGGATCATAGCCAGGATGGGGAGACCAAGACCAATGCAGAGATCGATGATGACATCGCGGCGCTTGTCAGCCTTGTTGATGCGCACCGTCTTGACTGAGGCAATGTGAAAGAGACGACGATTGATGCACAGGGATGCGGCGGGGATAGCGACGGCGCTACCGACAATGAACTTGGAAGCTATTTCATTTGATTAACCCTGAACTCAAAGAGACAGATTGGTTTATGTTACTCACAAATGTCGCACCAAACGGGAGCCCAGTTAATGGCGTTCTTATGCCAAATAATTGAGTTGATAAATGCGTTCAAGCAAGAGAGTCCGGTCCAAATCATGTACAGGCAGGTGCCGGTGTTCCAAGCTTCAAGGTGCCAGGGAAGAGGAATTGAGCACATGAGAAAGCCGACAAAGGCGCAGGCAGTGAAGGCTGCATTGGTAGCATCTGCAGGGTAAGTCATAGCGGTTGATAGTCGGGAGGATGTGCTCGATATGTGGAAGGATTGTCGAGGACACGCGGGGCGAGCGGTGACTCGACCACTAACTGTCCTCGAGGTTTAAGAGTAAAAAACACTCGAATGCCCCTGCGTGTTCGCGATTGGGGACCTCCCCTTGTCCTCCGTTGATGACTGCCTCAACACACCACCTGTCGACCTGCCAAAAAGAGACACGGCCTTGTACTCACCCGAATGAGGACATTTCCTAATTAGGACACTAGTTTGTGGTCGCCATAAGCGATCTGTCACGATGCAGTCCAGATGATTCTGATGCCATGGTCTGAATCCCGGCGAAACTGCTGCAATGCCCGAAGGTGGGAAAACCAGTTCAAAGTACAAGGGTCGTGCCCATTTCAGTAAGGGCACGGCGGGCAGAAAGGGAATGGTTGAAAGGGAACCCCAATTCGGGTGCCGAAAAATCATGGCTTGGAAATTCAACTTTCCAAGGAAGGCGAGAAAGGGAATTCCACTGGAAATCGCACAAGAGGAATGACAGAAACGGGTAGTGCGATATTGCATACGAGCGCACTCCTTGTGTATTTGCGATAAGACTTGTAACACTACAAGTCGCTGCATACACGACACTATACAGGATAGTAAACTTTCTAATAAACCAAATGAGCTTCTTGAAGCGATAGGACGAAGAGAAACACACACCATATCTAACTAAACCCCTGTTCCTGACCCAACCAACCCTGTACCCTAATCGGCGCCCAACACTCCGATACCTCTCCTAACACAATTCCCTCAGCGGATAGTGGTCATATAGGGCACAGCGACAGTGAGCAGACATAAGGGACAGAAAGAGAGAGTTGAACAACCTTACGAACCGCTGCACCCTTTGTATACCGCAGACTTCCCGGGTCTTATGCTCGTTCTATTGTCTCTTTTGTCTTTTGAAAGTGGTATGCCAGATTACGTAAGCCTCAAAAGACAATAAGCAACCTGTAAGCAGCTTGTCCAGTGTGATTATTTTGTTTATTCTTAGCGCATGCAAAGAGGTTTTGAACGTCGGAATGAGTGGCGCAAGCTCTATATATGGTAGTAGCGCCACGCAAGTTACGAATCACTAATGTTCTGGCTAACAAACTCAATATCAACAAGAAAACTGATATGAGCATGTGTGACTAATACCACAAACCGTCAAGGTACAAGTGTAATAAATCGAGATCAACCACGTTTGAGAGGAGTCAAGCGGGATAAGTGCGGGGCTACATCAAAGGTGCTTAGCTTACAACCAATCATGAAGAGAGTGGGAGCTGAAAGTAGAAAGTGAACTGAACTTTCGAAAACTCAAAATCATGACGGGGTACACTTCCCGAGTTAATTGAAAAACTTGAAGATCGGTTTGGTGCAGTTCACCAACTTGTACTGGAAGCGGTAGCTGTGGTCCGTGTGGAAGCCACATACATGAATTTCGCTGATATTTGGCCCCAGACTCGGAGCATTTGGTCAAGTTATTCCGGGCAAGTCGTCAGCAAAGGTGGATTACTGTAGTGGTGAAGGTGATCCATTTCCTGCGACGCTGGCTGCGAGACCACGGCGCGGTCAACTCTAGCCTTGAGGGACCCCTTCTAATCCTACAACATCGGCGAAAATTGCGAGACGATCCGTCTCTCTCCGCGGTAGCTGGTCGACATCAAGCGTCGACACACCGCGAAGTTCGACCTCCATATCTTTCAATTGCTGGATAAATCCCGAGTTGGGCGATACCTGGGGTCGAATCTTTACAACATGACCCAGCGCATCTCGAAGCGACATTCCTCGCTTTTTCATGAGATACGCAACGACGAGCGTAGGTGAACGAGATACCCCTGCACAGCAGTGGACTAGAATCCTTCCGGTGCCTTTCTTCGATTTCAAGGCATGATCGATTATCTCAACTGCACAGTTGATAGTTGGAATGACAGAGGCTGATGCAGAGTCATTTACAGAAAGTCTATGGTAGATTACACCGTCAACTTTAGGAGATGGTGTTATACCAATGCTCAGGACTTGAGTTATTCCATTGGAAGCGATGAACTGGGTTGACGTCGCCGCTGAAACTGGGCCAAGATATAGAGCAGATGGGATTATTACAGATACCGCGTTACAGCTAGATAGCTGCTTGGGATATGTGGCAGCTTGTGCCTTGCGCTTTGGAGGCATCAGAAATGCTTGTCGTGGTTGCGAGTCAAACTGAATGCGTGGGAGTACTTGGGATGAAGGCGCAGTTCCCATTACGGTATTCCGGAATCTCGGACGAGCGACGCATAAATCGTATGTTTGTGATGGGAAGTGTACTAGGCTACAAAGTCAAGATAGAACGGAAGTTCATATGCTACATAATATGTCGAAAGAGTCCAACCGCAGTTGAACTGAAAAAGGCTACAAATGTGAGATAAAACGAGGACCAAAGGCATGGCTGCTAGGCTACATGAAAGGTGAGTGGGTAAATGAGTGGAATGAATAAACGAAGGAAATAAAGTAAGTTAGAATGGGAAGCTAGACCGTCTCCTGAACAACTGTCATATGAATGAAGTCGGCAGTAACCTGTCCTTGCCCTTGCCCAAGACTCTCCTTGCTCCAGCTCCTCCTTAAACTCTTGATACTAGGTCGTTTAAGGATCGACTTGAGAGGCTTGATAGGTGATGGTGTTGGAGAGACTGAAATATCCGACACCGACGTGATACTGGACCCTTCAAATGGCCGGGATCTCAGGTGCGGTGGAGTGACTGCCGGATACAAGGGATATCCAAACGATGGTCCTTCCTCCACAGATGAAGTGGGAGACCCTGAGCCTGAGCCTGAGCGGATTACAGAACCAGATCTGGACCTTGTACGTCCAGCATGGCGCGAGGGGACCAGGCTTGGAACAGGTGAGTTGGGCGGTAGTGGCCACGACGCGTCAAGAACGGTGGACAACGTCTCTGCATTGGTTCCAGGCCTCTCAGGGTTTCTCGACCTCTCAGATTCTCTAGACCGCGACCTTACCAACGCAATTGGAGGCGCAGGTGGCGGAGAAGTGGGGACAGGAGGAATTTGAATCATTATCTCAGGGCGTTGTGGAAGAGCTGAGGGAGCTGGGGAGGGGATCTTCGCTGCTGGAGGAGGCGGTGGCGGTGAAGGAAGCGAAGAAATGCCTAGCGACTTTGCGGTTGAAGAACCGAGATACGAGAGTGTCGAAGCTGTGAAGACACGATCCTCATCCGCCGTCGAATACGTACTTGGCGTCGGACTTGTGCACGTCGGAGATGGTGGTCGGGGGCTTAAGAGACTTTTGAAAGACGTCTTGAACTTGGGAGTCTTGATATCCAACATATCATCCCATCCAGAAGGAAGTTCCAGAGTGAGTGGACGAGCTTGTGGTTTGGACAAGCTGGCTGAGCGAGATACAGGGACAGCGACCATCTCTTGGGGTGATGGACCTCTTGGTTGACTAATGATACAAATCAGCCGAACGAAGGGATATTGAAGAATGAAACTACGATAGCGTACCTGAGGGGAAGAACCAGCTTTCGAATTCCGAGGGGACTTCTTTTCTTTCTGCCTTGAACCCTAATCCACTGTCCGACATCCCTTGTTTCCTCTCCCAACAAATACGCCAAAATGACAAAAATCACCGAGACTGCGAAAACACTCCACCACTCAAACAGAGACGCGCGAATACCAATTGTTGAGGTTACGATTTCAACTTGGGATAAGTTCGCGTGCGTGGCCTCCCAAGACACCCAAGGGACAAAGCGTGGATTAAGGAATAAAGAAAATATCCGAATAACGAGGATGGTTGCAGTTGTGAGCATGCAAATCGCTAAACGGCGGTTGAAAATCGAAGAAGAGGACGAAGAATTTGACGGGGTCGTGATCGTATCGAGTCTTGATTCTACGTGGACTACGAACTGGGCCGGTGCGAAACGAAAAACGTGAGCGACGGAAAAGACTGAAAGGGCGAGAGAATGTGGGTTATTTGGACACTTTGAAACGCAGAGTCGAGGGAAGACAAGACATACCACAAAGAACAAATGCTATGCTACAGATAGTGAGAGGGGGAAGCCAGACGAGGAAGAATGGGAATAACGAAGGTTGGATCGAAGCTGAACATCCATAGTCCTGCAGAAGATCAAACCTGCGATCTTGAGCGACCAGATCTAAGCACAAAGCGGTAAGCGACCAAACACAGAAAGAAAAACAAAACGGGGAGAGATTAATAGTTCACTTACGTAGCAACATATAGATTAATGGTATGACGTAACATAAAACTAACTCTAAAATCGTTTGATTTCGTATCGTTGATTTGGGGAAAACGTATGGTCGAGAAGACGAGGCATGCTCCAAATCGCGCGCGATACACAAGAATGCACCAGGCAGCGCGATGTTGGCACCCAACATGAGCTTGGTCACTGAAATAGGATAACAATCAACATTAGCTCAGGTATGCCTGATAGACAGAGAGAACCTCACCAATATCGCACCACACAGGAGCATGATGATCAATGTTTCCATCCCACACTACAGCGTTAATTCCTCGAACCAAATTGTATCCAACTAGCCACAGAATCACAGCCAAGTGTGGTACATTATTTCGAACGCGCTTCACAGGAATGAACACTGCTAACAAAGCGGCGCAAATGAAAGAAATAACAGCAAGCGCGGCGGCCATATTTGGATAAAACCACCAGTTAATGAACTGGCGACAGGTTCGTATAAAGAACTACAGATTGACAGTTGCTGAAGCAGCGATGGGGAAGGGGACTCAAAGGGACGTCGAGCAACTCGAGGACTCGGCGGAAGAACGAAAGTAGGCATTATGGGCGGGGAATTAGGTGTACTATATCAATAATCCAAAGAACAAGGAGTGTCGGTTAACAGCAAGTTGTAGAAATATAAGAAGAGGTACTAACGGAGTAGGTCTGGGTGTATCATGCGCTCAGTTTTGGAGCGCAATTTTCCCAAGTAAGCGATCGAGACAAAGAATGTCCAAACATGGTGCTGCTTTGGACACAAAGACTCAGGATCAAACAACGATGAGTCGTGGAATCCAGGCTTCTCGACGATGCGAGGAAGACAATGGAAGGAAATTGAACCCGGAACGGATAAGGGGAATAATCAAAAGCGGAAAGGCACAAGGTGCGGTATTCGAGCGTCCATTTATGGAACCGTTTATGTCTTTACCGTTTGTGGAAGACATGAGCGTGTGGCTGTGTCTGGAATTTAGGCTGGGTTTCTGCACATGTGCAGTCGAAAACAAAGAGGCAAAACTAAGAAGCAAGTCATGGAAGCATATATGCAGGTTAGTGAGATTTTCGGAAGGAGCAAACTGTACGCACTCAGGCTGACAAAGGGTACGTAGCTGCTTCGATGTGGGGCAAGGTCAACCAATCGCTCAACTTTCAACGTTGAACGTCCAAAATTTATGACTGGATTGCAGTGCCTTAGAATTCCACCCCATCCAAGGCCCTTAATCTCTATAAATTGTTGTGTGGCATGAAAATACAAAGCACAAGAACGCATTTCCATCTCAGAGTCGACGTCCGCGTATGAAGGCTCCATCAGTAAGTTAATACGCTTAGATGTGCCGAGCTGGAAAATCAAGCACGAATCAACTACGTTGTTCCTTCTCAGCCTAACAGTCAACTTAACCTCTATCAACATTGCCATGCCCATTCATTCCATTATTCAATTTTGTTGAGCCCCTGCTTGTCGTTCCACAATCTGACACCTCTGTATTTCCTCGCCTTCCTCCTCTAAGTAACTCCCACTCGTTGCTGTTGATCCGTCCTCAGGTTGTTGTAACACAATCCTCTCGGTGTTTGATTTATAAACGTTCCATTTCGGTGAGTGAGAAAGCTTGAATGTATTCGGGTCTCCGGAGCGCACAAAAGATAGCCAGTAAGCGATTAGTTCTTCTTCAAATGCTTCGTTCGTAGCAGATTGAGGTTGGAATGTAGTAGTACCGTTATATCTAAAGGAGGGTGAGGAATTTTGCTCTTCATTTTGTGAAGTCACGCACCCTGTTGAGGTTCCTTTGAACATCATCCAGTTCTCAGCGGCGTGATACACCTTTGGTGCGCCGGGTGTGGGTTGATTGTAGCGGTATGCCCAAGAGTTGTGATATGCACTGAACGCCGTCGCCATTATGGTTCTCTGTACACACATTAAAGGTAGAAAAGCTTGATTAGGTTGCACTTACAGCACATCGCAGCTCTGAATCGCCAGTTATGGTGTCGTGACGTTCACTGGACGACAAAAACGTAGATTGTGGATATTCCTATTCCTCAAAAGTTGTGATATGAGTAAATATCAGAGGTTTATATATAGAAATCACCAGTAGTAGAGTATTGATATCGTCATCTGAGATGGACGGGAAAAACTTCTTGAGATCCACAGTGATATCGGTACCACTCGAGCGGGTCTCGTTAGAGGTCGCACTACAACGCATTGATCCACGATAAGCAAATTTAACCACATATAAGGAGCATCAGTTACCCAACAATTAGAGGCACTTTCGCAAATTTCCCTTCCTCAATTAATTTTGTCGGGTAGTCGGAGAAAACGTGCCCATCCACGACCGGATGGAAGGTGATATAGCCAGTCGATGTTCTACAATATAACCATCGTATCAGTAAAAAAGGATACTTGAACAAACGTACATGTTGTAGAACGATGCATCTTGGGCCTTCGCAATTGCACTGATATCTACACGACGCAGGCAGGCCATTGTAGTCTTACTGTCAGCAAATTTGCATCCGGCTTGGACTGAGAAATAATCGAAAAGTGCCTGGATTCTGCCTTCAATCTCAAGCGTGTCTTAAATAGATAAATACTCACATCTTGTTGATCTGGCTGTGGTAGAGGAGCTCTAGACACGCTTTGGGCAATGGCTCCACGAAACAGCTTGGAACTTCCTCCGTTCGCCACAAGATGAAGTTCAACGCTCGACCCTCCTGCACTTTCACCATTTATAGTGACTTTATCCGGATCGCCACCGAATGCTTGAATATTTTCGTTGACCCATGTCAGTGCTTGAACTTGATCGAGAAAACCAGCGTTAAAGTCGCCGAGAGAAGGCTCTTTCGCAAAAGCTGAGGTAGCTAGGAATCCAAGTGACGAAAGCCTGTAATAGACTGATACAACAACAACGTTGGGAGATTGCTGTACCCAGTGATCGAAAGGCCAGTTTCGTGGATTGCCGTATATGTAGCCGCCACCATGGATATAAACGAGAACCGGTACTAAGAAGGAAGATTTAGTGCTCGTTTTATAACAGACGATGGGCTGGAATCATACGTTTGCTTCCTCTGTGCGCACCAGCCGGTGTGTAGATGTTGACTTTGAGGCAGTCTTCGCTACCGGCACCTCCTGCGTCACCTCCTAAGGCAGAAGTTCATCAATACAGTTCAAGTGGCTAAGACAATGCGAACGCACCACCAGTGGTTCCCTGAATGCAGAACTCAGGGTAGCTCCTGGCATCGACGACCCCATCATGTCCAGCTGCTAGTGCCTCCTTTTTGACTCTGCGCTTATCCAAAGGCAAAGGTTTCCTAAACCTTCTAATCCCCAGAGGTGGTTCGGCGTATGGAATGCCAAGGTAGGCCACGGCATTGGGATAGGTTTGATTCCCCAGATATTTTGCATATCCCGTGTCCACAATGAACAGAGCAGGTTTTGCGACCTCTTCAGATTCCCTGTTCTCAATAAAACTTGATGGTAGCCATTTTGAGTGTGCAAATAAGCTGTCGCGATACACCAACGTTGCGAAAAGTAGAAAGAAACCAGAGAATATCATCGTGAGCAACCAGAAATCAAGCTTGATTCTGGACGTTGAGTAAATTCCTTGCAGACGATTTCGGAGAAGTCATCTTCAAGTTCGTTCTTAAAGAACTTCAGATAATAGACGCAGCTTGACGAGAAATGCCGAGACCTTATGGAAGTTATACCACAGCCGTGTGGGAGCAAGGCTAAATGCGCATTGGTAGCGTCGAACCCGCGATGATTGCAGATGAGAGAAAAACGAGGTTGACATTTGACATCATTTGCCGATATTTGGCCGTTCGAATGAAAACAATGGAATGACAACTGCTGCAACATCTTGCCCTCCAAGCAAAAGTCATTAGAGCGTGGGTGTTCTCTTTGTCATTTGACAACGATTCATTTATTAATTGAGGCACCCTAGATTTTGTGCAGTTTTCGAAGATTATTATGCTCTCGATCAGGGTCACATGAAAAGCACAGAACTTTACTCGAGTATATCATTCAATTCTGCTGAGTATCGGCTTGTCGTTCCACAATCTGACATCTCTGTATGTCCTGGCCTTCCTCCTCCACGTAACTCCCACTCGTTGCTACTGAACCATCTTCAGGTTGCTGTAATACTATCCTCTCGGTGTTTGATTTATAAATCTCCCATTTCGGTGAGTGAGAGAGCTTGAAAGTGTTCGGGTCTCCGGAGCGTACGAAAGATAGCCAATACGCAATTAGTTCTTCCGCAAATGCCTCATTCGCAGCAGATTGAGGTTGAAATGTGGTGCTACCGTTATATCTAGAGATGCGTAAGAGATAGTGAATCAAGCTTGGAGAGTTACATACCCCGTTGCGGTACCTTTAAACATCATCCAATTTTCAGCGGCATGGTATACCTTCGGCGCACCAGGAGTCGGCTGGTTATAACGGTAGGTCCATGAGTTGTGGTATGCACCGAATGCGGTTGCCATTATAGTTCTCTATTTGAAAATTTGCATCAGAACGGGAGAATACTGGCCAAAACGAATTTGGACCTACAGCACATCGAAGTTCTGAATCGCCAGTTAAAGCGTCATGTCGTTCACCAGATGATACAAACGAGGATTGTGGGTAGGCCTAGGTAGAGGAGGTAGCATGAAGTAAAAAGAAGATAAAGCAATGAAGGGAACTGACTAGTAACAAAGCATTGATATCTTCGTCCGAAATGGATGGGAAATACTTCTTAAGATCGATGGTGATATCGGTACCACCTGAGAGGGTCTCGTTGGAGGTCGCGCTAAGAGGTATTGCCTCATAATAAATGCTTTCCAATCCAGCATCGATAAGACATTCGCTCACCCAATAATGAGAGGTACCTTCGCAAACTTCCCTGCCTTAATAAGTTTTGTCGGATAGTCAGATAAAATTTTGCCATCTATCACCGGATGGAAGGTTTTATAACCAGTTGACGTCCTGCATGTCAGACATCGTATCAGCAATTATGAATATTGGAGTTTTGAAGGAACCTACAAGTTATAAAGTGCTGTATCTTGAGCCTTCGCAATAACACTGATGTCGGCACGGCGTAGACAGGCCATTGTGGTCTTGATGTTCGAGGTTTTGCACTCGGCTATGCTCGCAAAGAAGTCGAAGAGTG
The DNA here is from genome assembly GCA_015657495.1 of Crepidotus variabilis. Taxonomy (NCBI): domain Eukaryota; kingdom Fungi; phylum Basidiomycota; class Agaricomycetes; order Agaricales; family Crepidotaceae; genus Crepidotus; species Crepidotus variabilis. The sequence continues at coordinate 28,035 of MU157943.1, forward strand.
TCTACCAGCTGAGATTCAGTCAGGAATCATGTTTCGCAAATGAAGACTTACGTCCTGTTGGTCTGGCTGTGGTAGAGGAGTACGATACACACTCTGGGCAATGGCACCATGGAACAACTTGGAACTTCCTCCGTTTGCTACAAGATGCAGTTCAACGCTCGACCCTCCTGCACTTTCGCCATTTATAGTCACTTTATCCGGATCTCCACCAAAGGCCTCGATATTTTTATTGACCCATTTCAGTGCTTGAACTTGATCAAGAAAACCTGCGTTGAGGTCGCCGAGAGAGGAATCCTCGGCGAAAGCTGAAGTAGCTAGAAAGCCAAATGATGAAAGTCTGTAGTAGACGGACACAATCACTACGTTCGGCGATTGCTGTACCCAGTGATCAAAAGGCCAGTTTCGTGGATTGCCGAAGATGTAGCCACCACCATGAATATAAACGAGGACCGGTACTGAGAAGAGTGGTTAGGTGCTCCTGTTTCAGCTGACGAAGGTATAATAACGTACATTTGCTGCTCTTGTTTGCATCAGCTGGAGTATAAATGTTAACTTTGAGGCAGTCTTCGCTACCAGCACCTCCTGCGTCACCTCCTACGGTATAAAGTTATCATTACAGTCAAAGACAAATACAACGCCGTGATACTCACCGCCAGTGCTGCCCTGAATACAGAATTCGGGATAGCTCCTAGCGTCAATTACGCCATCTTGCCCAACTGTAAGAGATTGTCCCTTCACTCTGTGTTCGTCCAAAGGTAGAGGTCTCCTAAATCTTCTATCTCCCAAAGGTGGTTCGGCGTACGGAATGCCAAGATAGGCTACGGTATTGGGGAAGGTCTGATTTCCTAGATACCTGGCGTACCCAGTGTCAACAATAAGACGTGCAGGTTTCGCGATTGTTTGAGATTCTTCGTTCTCAATGAAACTAGCTGGGAGTAATGTTGACCATGCAAATAAGCTGTCGCGATACGCTAACGTGGTGAGAAGTAGAAAGAAAGCAGAAAAAAACATGGTAGGCAACCAGAAACCACACTTGAATCTCGACGTTTTGCGATACTGAAGCGGAAGTTTCTTTGAAGAAGATTTAGGAGAAATCATGGTCTTCTTTGTCTAGAGATAAATCCAGACACTTGATGAAACTTGACCTGAAATGCCGAGAAGTTATTCCGCAACCGTGTGGGAGAGAGGTACGCCTTCGTAGCACAAGAGCTCAAGATAACGGCACCTGAGATAAAAGGACACTTGACCATCTCTGCCGATGTTTGGCCGCTCAAATTTCCTGCGTATATTTTTTCACAGTTCTGTGCGCACTCTGTGAGATTATAAGAGCCCTCAGATTTGTCTGTCGTGGTTTGGGTATACTCCAAGGGAAGTTGTGAGAAGGCGTGACTGAGCGCGTTGTCACATCAGGCGTTTCCAAGAGGGTACTGTATCTTGCCGGACTTAGGCTCATAATTCTACTACGTCTTCAAAGGCAGCGGGTAGACATGGTAGGAGAAGACGTCAAAAGCTATTACTGGACTCCAGGCTAAGAAGGAAGAACACCCCTTCGAATATCAAATCGAATTATCGAAATGGGGAGGCTCTCGAGTCCCCGCGTGTTGTTCCGCGCCACTCGAATCATCTGACCGCCAAACCTCATCAATTGAATGACGCGCTGTCTACAAAGTGTGTTGCGCTTGTAAGATACATGATTATAAACCTGTAGAGGAATTGCGAACTATCTACGTTAAGAGTGAGGATTTTGACTATCTATGGTAAGTATGAGCAAAGCGAATGGTGCAGAAAGCATAAATAAACGACATAAATGAGGTGATCTTCGTTGTTGGGAGGCGACATAAAAGTTGACACAAAAAGAGGTTTTATGAATGGATCTCAACAAGCTATGACCGAACAGATAACCAAGAAAAGGGAGGACCCATCATCATTGGCCGTCTACGAGAAGAAGTACTGACTCTTCTTGATGTTCTCCACATCAAAAGTACCCTTGTCAGGCAGTGGAGGAATCAAGTCAGTCAAGTCAATGAATTTGCCGGCCAATAGGGATGCTGTCGGTTTGTCCGCTTTGCCCTTGCTTAACTTCGTGGATGAGAGCTCAGCGTCATTTTCAAGATCGTAACCTTCTTCACCCTCGCCGAGAGCATGAAGGAAAGCATCCTCTTCGTTATGCTCCTTGCCTATCTTCGATTCCTCCACATCACTGGAATCAGCAATGCCCGCCGAGGAGCTTGTATCATCGGTAAACTCCAGAATGTCGGTCAGGGGCTTCAAGGAGGTAGCGTGATAGCGTGGAACTTTGATCCTTGTCCCAGCGGCGGCAAGTAGCTTGACCAGTGAGCAAGTGGCTGAGCTAATGTTGTCCATAGGAATTTTGTAGCCTTTGTAGCGTTCTCGAAACTACAACAACGAAGATGTCAGAGCAGAACAGAAGACCAAGCAAAAGAAAAAGGCGTACCTCAGTGTTTAGCTTCTTCAATACATCAGACGAGTGAAGAGCGATGAAAGTATCTCGAATGATAGCTGACATTCTATCGATGTCGCAGCCGTGAGTCCAGTATGAGTCGTGTACCGAAGCGAAGGCAATGTCTTGGTTCTACAAGTAGCAACATATACGTGAGAAAGGTACAAGCATATGTCTGCAATTGCTTACTCGGCACTCGAGAGCTGTTAGCATCATGTGTGTTGCGTCCAAGCTATGAATGAAGTTAGGCGGGAATGCCGAGGCTTGCTTCGTAGAGTTCACTATCAAAAGGCGGACAAATTAACACTTTCGTCCAAAAAATTTTGATAGTCTGGACTGACCTTCGTTGGGGGCATTCGGATCACTGATATAGACACTCTGAATCTTCGTCATGACCTGCTTTCTTGCCGTTTTTCTGTAAGGTTGAACAATCGGCAACCCCAGAGGAGTTGTCCAGATCACACTTGTCATTTGCTCCTTCTTGACTTTCGACTTTGGCAGATTGACATGGGGTCGGCCAGCCTTATCTGTGGTAATTTGAAGACGAGTGGGGGGGATAGACTTGGCGATGAGTCGAGCGCATAAGTTGAGCCATGTTTGGATAGCTTTTGCACCGGAGAATGTTTCACCGATTGACATGAGAACCTGAGCGATAAAAATTTCAGTCCCACTATGTTGAAAAGGCAAGAGTTGTGAAAGTTACCTTCTTGGCCAAATAGCTGGAACAACCCCAAATCTTTTCATCTTTAAGGCCATCCTCTCCGTTTTCTTTCATCTTCAAGCTCAAATCCTTCAACTGCCTCTCTATTTGCTCCCTTGCGCCGACAAACGTAACGCCATACACGGTAGTCATCACGGTTTGCTTGACGACTTTCCTGCTGACTTTACCGCTTAGTATCGTTGCATGCTCAAGCTTCTCCTTCTGAGCCTCTGACAGTGAGCTAACCCCACCCTCAACCTCAGCCAGCTTCAAATCCTCTTCAATCAACCTCTCCACGTTGAGTGCGACGTAAGTGTAAACATCTGAAGGACGGTCGGAAGCAGCCAGATTGACCTGCTTAGCACCAGTTGCGTCGCCACCGAGAGCAGCATAATGTTGAAGACCGTTACATGTACCATCTTGATGGATCGGCAAGCTGCTTTCGTATGTTGTAGGGTCAGGTAGCTCATATGCAGCTGAGAGTTCCATGCACGCGGCCAGAGCTTGCCAGGGATCATCGGCTTTTGCCCACCAGCGTGCACCCTGATCCGCCATCAGATACGGGTCACACACGGAGAAGATAGAAAGCAACTTACATCAAGTGGTTTGAGTGCACTATCTCTGACTTTGTCCATCCTCTCATCAACCCATTTCACGCGTTCGTCGAACATTGCCTTATCGTAACCACACAACCCGGCCAAATGAATCTTCAGCCAGCGCAGTCCACGCTCACCTAGTTAGTCCGAATACCATTAGTACTCAATGCAGATCTGCAACCCCGCCAGACACACCTAGAGGCTTGGCATCGGCGAACTTCATCAACCCTCGAGACAGATCGTCTCCAATGTGGTTCAGATGGGGGGGAATTGGGTAAGCACGGCCACGGAAATCAAGATTATGTGGAAGATAGAAAGTATCGTTCAAGAACTGTAAGAAAAATGCTTGAGAAGGGACTGCGAGAGAAAGACATCACTACATACCGTCCTCGCGATCTCAATTTTGTAGTTCACACTGCACCTATCCGAATGATTATTTGCCTTAGCTTGGCTCCACTGCCGATGCTTTATCCCATGGTCCCTCTTTTTCTCCATGGCACTAATATCACTCGCCGAAGTCTCTTCCAAAGTTGGTTCCTCGACATCAAATACCGCAGGAGGAACTTTTCCCATCCGCACGCCATCATTCCACACCTTCAACACTGTTTCAAAGACACCTTTGTTGATCTTCCAAGCTGTACTACCAAGTATATCGAGGCCAGCATAGACAAGGGAACATGAACCAGATGAAGTCGCTTCGCGAAGGTAAAGTTCTTGTTCGATGGAGGATTTGAAGCGCATGGCGGAAGCACTTCGAGTTATGTAGGCTCCGTCGCGAACCCCTGCCCAGCTTCGGGGCCTAATCAACATAGGTAAATGTCGTGGGTGAATGGTTCGCTCAAGAGAGTCACTCGCAAGTTTTTCAATGACAAGAGAGTTCAGCTTGATTATACCGAGCTTGGTGCCGCGAACGTATTCGTAAGATTGATAAAAAGCAGGTTGCGTTTCGGAACTATCACAAGTAAATTTTGTCAGTAAAGATTTGGTGATATACAGATTGGAAGGGTCGGAAGGCAAGGCCAATATCGAAGGAAAACTCACACAACCTCGCCAGTTTTATCTGCATCCGGCAAGACATGGACTACTTTCGCAACATCCATCAACCATTCGACCAACACTGCGCCGAGCTGACTGCGAGTGACTTGACTCCAAGACGCCGTATATGGTTTGAAATCATCCGGAGACTGATTGATTTTCCATCTTAGGCCAGACGGCGAAGGATTCGTGGAAGCATCAGTAACCAGCCCTATAGAGGCTTCGACCTCAGAAGCTCTAGCGGATGGCGAGCTGACCGACTCTCCATGAGCCTTCAAATTAGCCATCGCAGTAGTGAAATCATCCTCAATGATCCTAGACTTCCTTCCTCCACCTCGCTGCCTCCATTCCTCCTCGACAGCCCTCCCAACACCAATCAGGGCCCGAGCAGTCTTCATCCCACCAGAAACCCCACCGGATCCCTGCATCCTCATCGTTTCTAAAATCGTAAGAAGTGACAAGACAGACGCCGGTAAGAGGTTCAAATACGGAGCGAGGGCTTGATCCAAATTCGAGGCTCTACCTCTCGTTTTCGACGTCGGACTGAGGCTTTGATCTAATTTCTTTACTTCCGTCTTAATCCTCTCCGTGAGAAGACAATGCCATTCCCAGATCCAGGATTTAAGCTGGCCGTCTTTCTTGCCCAGAGCACTAAGACCAACTCGCTCCTCCAACCCACTTTCTTTCCACATTTTGGCTTCTTCTTTCATTCTTTCCTCAGCCATCTCATACACGCTCGATTCTATGTGCTTCTGACGCGCATATAGGTCAGAGGTGGATGTTGAGGGCAAGACACGCCGTAAAGACAGAATTTTGGCAAGTGTAGAGCGAAGATTGACGAGTGTGGGAGGTGTGACGTGTGATGGAGTGTCTTCGGAGGTGGTTAGGTCTTTGCGTTTCTGTGAGAAGAGAGTTGAATAGATTGTCTTTCACTAAGTCGAAGAAGCTCAAAAAAGACTTACGACCTCTTTAAGAACAGGTCTGACTTCAGGAACATCGTCCATGTTCACTTGGTCGTTCCCTTCTTGGACTTCGAACGAAATCTCCAAGCCTTCAATGGCGCCAATGGCTTCACCTAGCTCTTCGAGAACGTGTTTGAGCCCAAGTTTGACTGCTTCACCGGAGAGCACCTTAGCTATCTCTGCCATAACGTCTGGGCTATCGAGACTCGGGTGTGAAATGACGTTCATTATTGGAATGCCGCGAGAGGTGATAGCGGTGAGAATTTGGGCCGGTGTAGGAGGCGAAGGTGATGAGGAGGTCGAAGCAGCATTCCAAGGCTCGTCCAGATGAATAGTGCGTGATTTGAGTCTACATTGTGTGGTCAGTAATCAGGATGTTGCAATTCCTAAAAATAAAATACGCACTTCCACCACAAGCTCATCATGACTGCGTAAGTTTGCGCATTAGACTCGACTCCCTCAGCACCAGTTTCCAAGACATCGTAAAGACTGTAGGCTTGTTCAAGCCAATACTCACGCTGGAACTCGTCCTTCTGAGCCATTCCCACGTATGCATGGATAAAAGAATTGTAGAGTGAAGCCGTTATAATGGAGGGGGGCGGTTGGGAGCGAGAATCCATGTCCGTAGAAGAGGGTGCAGCCACAGGGAGGGTAACAAGCTGTGTCCTCAGTCTTTTGAAAACATCATTTGCCCTCTGAACGTCGTACAAGTTGTGCAAACAGGCGTCAATGATACCCGACATGTCAATAGTCTTGGAGTCGGTGTACCAAGTCGCCGAAGCTATTGCTGCTGCTTCATACGACTTCATTCCAGGGTCGATGGCCTTTGAAGTCCCAAGAGAGGACGTTACTTTGCCTTGTACGGGAGGTGGAATGAATGTCAAAGGTGTTGGGCGAGCCAAAATTGTCGTAAGATGCTCCTCAAAGGGGCTCGGAGACGCCTGTGCCCCTCCTCTGGCCGCGACTTCACCTTGCGCAAGGCCAAAAGGTGGAAACCCCATTCCCAGGTCGTGCGACAACGAAGCGCTAGCACTGACACTAGCTGCAGCGTTGGCTTTTTTACTCGGTGTCGAGTAGCACCTCCTCTTTGTTGGGTTGAGGAATTGACATGTCGAGCTCTGCAGGCGACGGCCTGTTCGTGGAATCATGGTCGGCTGAGGAAAAAGAAAAAATTGGTCACTGCCCTGACATGGAATTGCAAAGCGGAATTAGGTGCCGTGTCACGTGAAGGCGCGTTGTTTACAGGGGACAAACACAGCGCGCCGAAACCCCTGTTAGTTTTGCGTCTTTGTGTTAAAAACCAGTTGGCTAAGATGATCAAATACCAAGATAGGTACTATAGCATACTTGGGTCAATGCATGAACGATTATAGGCTTAGTTATTGTTCATTAAAGCTGGAAGTTGTGTGTAAAATGCAACCTAAGAAAACTTACTGTAAAGTATGGGTGTATGACTAGAATATCAAAACCTGTAAGTTTGGCTTTGAAGCATTCTCATCAAGCTTTATGTAGCGCTCCCTCAAAATTCTCCAGACGAGTGGGTGAAGTTCTGGAGCAGCGTGAGAAAGCGAGTTCCACGCCGTGGCAAATGACTCCACGACTGTAAGCTTTCTTCTGAACCATCCGCTTTGTCCAACATGCATGAGCTGATAACCTTAAAGCAGAATTCTCTTGCTCTAGAAGAAGAAACTTTTATTACTGCGGTCTGATCCACCTTATCTAACTACAACATCAAAGAGACTCCCAAAAGTCCATCAGATTTCCAACCTACAACTGGTTATCTTACATCACTTCCATTTCCACCGTTGAGAATTCGCGGGTTTCTCACCAAGTACAGCGCTCTATTTTTCTGACTAAACCACAAGCGTTGAATTCTATCCTTTCTGAGACAGCCAAACAGCGCAGAATCGACTCACCGGCTTTCCTCGGCTATCTTTATCGTTCAAGCTTACATCTATCACGCCAGTCGCAGGAGTAGAAGCGCCGAACTCAGCCACAACCTGGGCTCTAAGAGTTGCCTCAATTCAGTCAAGGCATTGAAAAAAGTGGAGAGGACCGATATACTTATTCACGGTTGGCCCTCAATGACATCCTGTCACAGCTAGCATAATGGAGTCTGGACACGGGGACTTGGCTTCCCGTGCCTTATAACTCACCCTCTGCTTGGATTGAAAGGTGATGCGACCCTTGTTGACACCCTCCACGACGTTTAGACGTACAACTGCCTGAGGCCCCCACCCTCATGTCGTTGATAGATCCAGCCAAAGTTGGGCCAGCAGAGGTGGCGCAAGTCTTCTCGATGAACTCTCTGCCTTTTGGCCAGTTAATCATTTCCCATATTTAGACACGCATTCATGTTCTGGGGCTTATTCCTTAATGTTTTACTCATGGGTGTGATGATCACTCAAGTATACCTCTATTATGTTACTTACAAAAGGTCAGTTTCGTTAGTTTCGTCAAGTTGCGAACTGAACGCTTCCTCAAGGATAAGCTATGGATCAAACTCTTTGTTTGTCTTACCAACTATCTGCGCTTGTGTCGACTCATTTTGCGAATTTCTTCATATAGGTAGCAGGACTCTCCGTCGTGGACTGTCTCAATACCGCGTTTGATCTGGCCTTCCTTTATGACGCACTCATAATCAAGTTCGGTGCGGCTTTTTGCAACTGACTTACTTCAACCGAACAGATAACCGACTCTTTTCTCAAGGTGACGTACAATCACTGCAAAAGACAAACTGGCGTAAGTTCCCTTCTTGGAAGCCGAGAGTGACCACACTCACCTGTTCTTTTTGGCTCAAAGTATTTGGTTTCGGTTCGTCCATCCTCTCAAACAGTAATGCTACCCTTTTCTCATGCTACAAGCTTAGATCCAGCTTCAACGGTAAACTGCTCTGCTTGAAATAAATAACCATGTACGATGGTGACGCTCCCACGTTACAGGCAGTCATTGGCATGTCGGTTCAGCTATTCTTTGCGTGGCGGATCTACACCCTAACCAAAAGCCCAATCTGGCCTGGTATTATTGGCGCAGTTGCACTTCTTTGTGGAGGTTGGTAGTGAAGTTTTACGCTTTTCTTTGGTCGACTTATGGGAGATTTACTGCAGCTACTGGGATCGTCACCGGATATAAAGTCGTTCAGGTTGGGTACTTCAGCCAATTCCGGAAATTTAAATCTATCGTAATCGTATCTCTGCTCTCTGCAGCAGTCGATGATGCTATCATTACGGTTATCCTCGTATTATTCTTGTGCGTGCATCTATCCTGAAAATCATTGATGGAAAAAAAAGTAAGCAGGGTTCTTTAGGGTGAGTTTTTTTGATACCCCCTCTCCGCAGTTTCAAATTGAATGCTCTTAGCAAAAACACAAATCCGGCTACAAACGTTCAGACTTGATGGTGAATCGGATCGTGAGATGTTAGTACTATTTTCTTTCTGCTCAAATTATTAAGTTGACGGGCTCACGGTCTTTGATTTAGTCACAGTCCAAACTGGCCTCATGACAGTGATTTTTGCCATCCTCAATCTCGTATTTTATCTCGCCGACGTGAGTGTCACACCTGTACCTCCTAACGGTTAAGAAGTAGAGGGGTAACTGAGTTCTATTCATTTAGCCATCCGGAATCCACCTGTTGTTCAACTTTCCGATTCCTAAGCTGTATTCCAATTCCGTCATGAGTGGTCTGAACTCGAGGCGAGCTTGGCGGCAAGCGAATGAGTCTGGTGATTATGGAACAGGCTTCGAAAGTCAGCCTGGGAGCAGTACCTTTCGAGTTCATGTGCGTGATTTGTCGAGTACGGGCGAGGAGGTATGTCGACAAATCTGATATCTTCAAGTTAGTCCCCTGAACTCACAATTCAACAGAGTGATCGGGTTCAGTTATCTCATTTAGGGCCTCCGAGCCCTCGGACTCTCAGCAAAGTAGAATCACACGAAACGGGAGATCCTGACGCTCATATAGAGTTACCGGACAGCTCGGATACAGCAAAGCAAATCTGGGAAGCAGTATAATATGTCTCAACCCGATAAGCTTCATTGTTGTTATCAAGCCATCTTTGTGCATACAGTATTCCAGCCGTTTGCATATCGATAGTCGGATTCCGATTTTGCAGCACTCAGGATTCTTATTTACAAAATGTGTCGAAGTGGGGCGTATAAACAAGAAAGTGAGAAAAACTAAACCATTTTCGGAAAGATTACCTCCTAATGTGGGTGCCCCACAACGATCTGTCAAGAATTTTGTTTATGAGCTTCAAATTCACAACAAGTTTTCTAAGCCTTGAAAAATCAAAATCCGACTATCGATTTGCAAACGGCTGTCATTGAATGGGCGCCAAGTAAGATTACCTAGGTACATGGACCAGGCTTTGACTTACCACCAAAGAAACTCCACAACCCTATGCCAGTTGTGGACGCACACAGGACACGCCACCCTATCAACGGGACCTGATCGGTAGGAGAGCGTCACAGCTTCCATCAGACATGTCGTGCTCGTCACAAACCTGTCGTGAGCCAGAAATCACAAAGATGATGTTGAAGAGCTCGGAACTTGATAGATACCACCACTTTTGTCGACTGTTCTTCTAATTCGGCTCAAACTCAAAGGCCACCAGTGATGGACCCTCCTGTCGCTGAAAGCTACCCGTTGACCATTTGGGACTCTTCGCTTTTACGTTATCACTCAGGTCCGTTCCCTAGTTCAAGACCTGTTTTTTCTACTGAGATGACCCTTTAAAGTGGCGACTTGCATTCTTTTTATCTATGATATCACTTTAACCTGGGCTGAAGAAGTTGAGTATGTCTGGCCGTAAGTGTTTTTAGAATTTGGGCTTGGTTGCTTCTGATTGACACGCAGCTTAAAGGTATTCTCTCCTACGAAAGCGGTTTTTCTCGTTCAGAGATACTTTGGTTTATGCTCGCATATGTGGTGATACATTTTCGTAGCCTTTGAAAACGATTCTGATTATCTTTACCAGATATCTGGCGATTGAGCTCCAACTGCAGTCTACTCGTCCATGCACACTCCAATGGTCTCTCCGATTCCATATTTTTCGGGCCATCTCTAGCATGGTCATGCTGCTTTGTATCCAAACCCACTTTGGATTGCGAGGTCTGTCTCATCCTTGTCTTTATATTGCCAAAGTAGCCTAACGCATGCAGCATATGCACTACATGGTCGAACCGCTCGCATCGGCTGGTTTCTGTTGTCATTAAATCTTATCCAAGTCGCCGGCATCCCAGTGAAGCTTACCTTTGCTACAGGTGTGTCACTGGAAGGTCTCGGAGAGGGGCCTTTGTGCATGAAATACCTGGCAAATGTGGATTTGTTGTTAGCGTCGTGAGTAGATATTCTAATGGGATCCATAAAGCTCAACTTAATCTTAAATCTAGGTCCGGATTTCCGATTTATCTGCTTATTATTGGCTCTATATTGCAGAGATTTTTCCTTGGCCAACGTGAAGGCTGGGGAAGAGTACCCTACGTTCTGAACGTTGTCAGAGATGATGTTGCTCTTTTTTGCATGATTTGTGAGTAGATTGTTCGAATTCCCCGATATTTTCATGATGAAGAACGATGTCACTGAGATTTTACTACATCAGCGGTCTGTTGGATTGTGGGCCCTTACAGTGTTTCTGACAATGTGGTATTGTTGTATATCATACATGGGTATGCCATGATCGAATGTACCTACCACACTGATGATGATGTTCGACAAATTTACAGGTATTTCCTATCGCTCTGTCCTATGATGGTGTGTTCATAAAGTCTTGATATTCCGTGCATGGCTGACCCCGCTTCGCAGTGTTGTCGGGTGATACTACGATCGTTGAAGCCCAGGCCAAACTTTGCTCAGCCATATTCGTCACTCAACCATGGGGGTGTCAGCACTGCTATATTATTTGACATACCTGATTGCCCCCCAAATGACTAAACGGAAAATGGCGTATTAATTCCGTTACCCTTGGTTAACAGGCAGGTACAGCCTGTAGGAAATTTCGACTTTGAGATCATAGCATCATTGTACCTGATTGATGCTCAAGCCTGTTAGAGCCGAAACTTCTCAACTAATGTTGATCTGCATGCGCAAACTGTAGTGTTTGTTGTTGGCTAGGCGGAAGTTGCAAGGGACAACACATAACCAAGGGAACTTGCCGCCGTTTCAACGCATAAAGATCCATCCAGTTGAGTCAGCAGCGACAATTATGGCGAGATATTTCTGAGCCTCAAGCCGCCGTTCGCGGAAGTACATCACTCAACTGCACTCAAATGTCAAATTCTGATATTACGGTGCTGACATTTCCATTGTGACGATTACCGCCACTGATTGGAAGTGATTCAGGAAAGTCTAACTTGAGCTTTTGCGAATTCAGAATCAGTCGACAACCCTGCAGTAGTACGTCAGCGAGGAGAATGAGTAAAGTTGCTGAATTACTCACTACAAGGGGGCAAATCGAGAGAAAGTAACTGCCAAAAAATAACATCGTCAAGTTCAGGCTTGGCGTTGTAATGTCGAGCTAAGGATGCGCACCTGTGTATGCTATAGAGGTAGACCACATTATTTGGTATAATAGAGGGTAAGACAAGCCAGAACACGACTACAGAAATAATTATCAACAAGATCAATCCCCAGGACAGAAGTTCTGAGATCAATCAACTCACGAATTAGAGAAAACAAAGTAACGTCATCTCGTACGCCGTTGAAAACGAAGGGAATGTAACCCCATCCCTCGCGGAGTCCGAAGATAAATCTACGCAAAGTAATCACGAGGGTAATAAAATGTAAAGGAAGCCAACCAGATCTAAGAACAGGTTAAGACCAGCATAAGATTTCTCAGGAGAACTCACGCTGCCATTATAAGATCGGATTTATGGACTCGTTTGAAGCATAAAGGGCCTTGTGCAAGACCATCTGGATTTAAGTGTGCAGCCAAGGCAATCCGAACTGGGGCTGCCGCTAATTGAACAACAAAGAGCGATGCAAGGAACCATCTCATGGATCGATCGCCCAGATGGAGCGCATATGCTATCACAACTCGAATCAGCACTTGGTCTGAAGGGCGTTCAAGTTGAACAGCGGACCTCTTAAACTAAGATGAAGTTGAATGCTGATCAATAAAACTGTTCCAGAGATCGCTCTAAGAATATGGTTTCGCTGCGACCATTGTGGAGTACACCAGTCATCATCCATTCCAGAATACAGTTGAGAGGCCATTACACTATGCGAAGAGAAAGTCAACGATACAGGCGAAAGTAACTTGTGTTGACACTTACATGTGAGACATTAAGCCAAAATATCGCTGCACTAGAAATACTAGCTTGGTCGGAGATCGATTGCTGAGCCTGAAGAGGGGTTATGAGGGTGGACCCATTCGACGAAGTTTTTAAAACGTACGACCAAATATATTTCACTTCGTCCGGCCAGTTCAAGATACTGTCATAGAAAAAAAGGGTTCCTGCAATCACTTCTCAAACGAGAGTTTCGGGTAAGGAGACGACAACGCTCCTATCAACAAGAAGTACCAACCCATATTGTATCGCAAGGAAGAAGATTCCCAAGCAGTGTGCGGTCCAGCCCCAATACTGGGAGCCCGGTCCATGCCCCGTTGTCGAGATAGCAAAAAAGCAGTTCAATGCTCGCTGTGGAAAATGAGAAATCGGCTGTCATTCGTCAAAGAAGACATATTTGCCCACCAAGGTACTTAACTGAAAGCTGACACGTAGCTCAAATTTTCTCGGATTCCAAGCTTCCCTGAGGACCGCTCGGGTCGACGTCGCCCTGCCAATTTCGAATTCAATTCTAGGTCCCATTAAGACAGCAATCGGCAAGAGACGGAGGCAAAAGACATCGCCGAAACGGCGAAACCAGATTGCCGTGGTGAGATGATCAGCGTCACTGGATGAGGAAACAAAAGATAAGATTAGAGACGGCGACCTCAATTCCAGTGAGAGTTCCCCAAGCTTGTTTGAAATCAATACCGAGCAGTCGCTTGTGGGCGCGCGATGTGAAGTTGTGAACCTTAAATCTTGAACTGGAAAATATTTTGGTCGCTTTCTGGAAAGCCACTGATTTGTATTCCAGACTTGTCCAATTTCAACTTCAAGGGGCTTGGAGCTCCGCCGCTGGACAGTATTTCAAAATATAATTAGACATGGTAGGATAAAGCACGTACCAACGCCACCGGCACTCCTGGAATTTCAGAAAATTGCTTCACCGTTGACATCGTAATCAATTTTGTCGATCAGCTCAAACCAATCTAGGATATACGGTGTCTTAAAAGATGCGCCCTTACTCGTCTCCGTGAAGTTGAATAAATATTGAATTTCGTTGAGGGTCTGAAGGAACATATTTCTACAGGAAAGCCACTACAGTAGTCACCAAACCAAGGCACGGTGGATCATGTAGCCTTCGTTTGGCACACTAATTAGCTTCTCAAGGCGATTCATGATAAAATTGCCGAACATTCTATTTCATATGCTCGGGGCCGGAGAATACGGAAGCTTCAAAACGATGAGAAGCCTGGAGTCTGGAGCAGTATAGATTCTTGTAGGATCCTGTCAAAAACTAAATTCGGGAAAACACAAGCAATGCTGATTTGCTGAGCGTTTCGACACTCCGTGATCGGACAAAACCATTGTTGTCGACGACGAAGGTACATACAGAAGTATTCTGATCCTCTGATGTGATTGTGAACCAGATAGTAAATCGACATTTGCAGGGTTATTGAGAATGATGCATTGATAAGTTGTGGTACATATGCTATTATTTATGCATTGTTACGATACACCTATTGTACAGTGTCCTTCCAGTTTATAAACAGTCTATTGCTTTCCAGCTGTAGCCCTGATTGCACCCTTCTCGGCGAGAGCATGTTGACCAGTAACTTTACCAGCAATCTCTTCGGTTTTTCCGATGATCTTGTCACCAATACCGGGTTTCTTGCCCTCGAGTTGCTGAGCGGCGGTGTGAGATGCAGCGTGTTGGTCGTGGGGGTGGGTTTGAGAGTGGGGGTGAGTTTGGGAGTGAGTTCCGAGAGTTTGGTCATGAGTGTGGGTTCCGTGTGTTTGATTATGAGTGCCATGAGCTTGATTGTGTGTGTGCGAGCCATGAGTAGCATCGTGAGCAGTGGCCGAGAGACCTCCTGGGCCACCGAGTCCAGTATTGGTTCCCTGGTGCTCATGATGATGAGGACCAGTAGCATTCACGGTGTTGAGATCTTGAGCTCCTGCCCTCCCAATGTGATCGGCTGAGTAGTCGACGGTTGAAGCACCTCCGCGAGCCCCTGGAAGAGGCTCATTGTCGGAGTGCACATGGTGGGTTGGCTGCATTGCGTTGGTACCAGCAGCAGCCAACTCACGAGCGGCGCCAGTGATGGGGTCGTGAGTGCCAGTACTGCCAATATGGGTACCAGTGCCAGTGTGCGACGTCGAGTTGAAGTCGTTGGTACCGGTGGTTCCGAAAGTGTTGGTGGGGTTGGACATGATGATTTGGTTTGTATGGTATGTGGGGTTTCTTGGGTAAAGATAATGATTTCACAATCTAAAGTATTCAGCTATATACTTTCAAGCGCTTGATCTGACGTCATTTTCGGCGCTTCAATTTTGTGGGTAATACTCCCTGCAACTCGTCATAGAATGATTGAGCCAGGTGCTTTGGCCCCTTTTGGATTCGATGATCTAAGAACATATGATCACTTCACGGGTTGTTACCATGAAGATATGCTGGATTTGAGGACTTCATGAACACCGAAAGGCTTGGGAGCGTCATTTTCTGTAATCATGACGATGCTTCAAAGCTCGAGACCGGATCATGAGTACTTGCATGAAATGGCGCCATTAGGGGACGGGGATACAGGTAAACGACATAGTATACATAGTTTCCAAGTAGTAAATGACGAAAACCTTGTAAGCAACTGAGTTGAGGCTTGTTCAGTCCGAGAGTCCGAGATTAACTGAGACGCATTCCGCATCGCGCACACTTTCGGTTAGTGTCGGCACTGCAAACCAAAAAATAAAATCAGTAGTAGTATTGAAATCAGAAGGAGAGACACGAACATCAAGCAGATGATACCAAAGGGGAAGCAAAACTTGACTACTTGAATATTGTCTCAGAAATGAAATGGAAAGATGGACGCACGATGCACGATAAAATACCACAAATGCCACAGTTCAGCTCTGGGTCATGGTCCCCTTGTGCACAGCGAGCATATACTAATGACAGAGCTTGTAAGATCTCCAGCGGCGACAAAGTAGCAAAATTGATAGGCGCACATGCAGCTTGATACTGTACTCCGATCGGCGTTGCTGCTCTTCTGGATTTTGGTGAATAGGGAGGCGGTTCGTTCTGATAATCATTCTTCCAGGATGAGGATCGGCCCAGCGGTGTACTGTCCGGACGCCCATCCGGGACATTACCAGAGCCCGAAGGAGTCAAGGACGACATCAAACGTGAATGGCTATTTCGAATGACGGTGCGCTGAGTGAAATTCTCTCGTAAGAGATTTACAAAGCCTTCCAATTCAGAGATAAGGTAAAGCAAGGAGATTTTTCGAATGTCGCCAAAGCTGTTGGGTCGAAGGATGCCTGCAAAAGCGGTCGTTTCTTCGCTGCTCAGCTTTTATGGAGAGAAAGTCTCGGAAGCGGGAGAGTTGTATCCGATCTGAGACAGTCATCCCAATGTGTCTAGACCCAATCCAATGTTTACCATATTCTAAATTTGAGGGTCCTTTTGGGTGTACCGAGCAAATTCAACACGGTCAATTGAGTCTGAAACGGATACCAATCCAAAGCAAGTTCGACGCGCGGAGAGACAATTGACTGTTTGTCGACAGAGAGTTGGAATACCGAGTGTGAACCAACAAATCTTCTCAGTACATACTGAGAAATTCAAACTATGAAGCGGCAAAGGAATAGGACGCAGATTTACAGCGGAAAATTACAACTTCAACCTGAAAGCTCAACACAAAACGGAATAGAAACAGAACGAGCGTGGTTGATTCAAGGATGATCGATGATATCTTATCTTATCTATTCTGCGGATGCGCGAACCTTTTTAGTCCGGTTGGCAGAGGCAACTTCACCCAAATTCTCATCTCAAGCAATACTTGGAGTTATGGAGGTCTAGATATCTAAGGGAGAGACTGTAAGAGACCTATTCATACTTTTTGAAAGTGACTCACGTATGTCAATTTTTTGACTCATGTCATGCAGTGTAGGTTAGTGTACCCACTTGAAAGAAGCTCTATAAATGAACCTTGGAGTCCGCTTTCTTTCTACAAGATCCAGTATATCGCGTTTTGGTATACCGATGGCGGCAACATCGACTTCGAGTATTGCACCCAGTCCTTACATGGGATGGACACGCGAACAACTCATTGAACGCTTGACGCAGCTTGAGGGGACGACTTCTGAGTTGCAAGAGGGCCAGGACGCGACTGTTGGCTCAGTGGCTGCTGGCTTAAAACTGGCAACTCCTTCTCCAGAAGTGAAGCAAACAAGAAAATTTGATTTTGCGAAACACGCCCGCCGGAAAGTCGCGATCAAGTTTTGTTATTCAGGCTGGGAGTATAGTGGTCTGGCTTTCCAGCAAGGAGCAACGCCATTGCCCACCGTGGAGAATGTTTTATTTGACGCTATGGCGAAGGCACATCTCGTTGACCCGGCTGGAGGCTTTGATGGATGCGGATGGGAAAGGTGCGGAAGGACAGATCGAGGCGTTAGTGGTGCAGGACAGGTCGTTTCGTTATGGATTCGGAGTCAGATTCATCAACAAACGGTCGTTGAAGCTGCCTCTGTACCTTTTTCATCTGCGGAACCTCAAGAGGCAAGGGAAGAAGAACCTCCGGCGGACGGATGGGGTGCTCTTACACTTGAACCCGAATCCACGAATTCATCCGTCAGCTCTGCGAATGGCAAAGCTAAGCAAGTCCAAGAATTCAACTACCTGGTAATGCTTAACCGTCTTCTCCCCGACACCGTTCGTGCCATTGCATGGTCGCCCGTCTCGGATACATTTTCCGCCCGCTTCTCCTGCAAATATCGACACTACAAATATTTCTTCTCCTCGCTTCATCTCGACATCTCTCGGATGCAAGCCGGTGCTGATCGGCTGTTGGGCGAACACGATTTCAGAAATCTGTGCAAGCTCGATGTGCAGAAGCAAATCACAAGCTTCAAGCGCAAAATTCTCCAAGCGAGTATTACGCCCTTGGAAGGAGAAGATGACGGCCATGGGCGGATGTACGTCTTCGACCTCGTCGGGACAGCGTTTCTGTACCACCAAGTGCGACATATAATGGCTGCTCTATTCCTCGTTGGTTCGGGACTTGAATCTCCTGAGAGGATAACGGAACTTATGAACGTCGCAGAGGGTGCAGAACCGCTCCATGAACAAGACGCATCTACTTCCAAGACATACATGGTTGTTGGCTCGAAACCGGATTATCAGATGGCGGATGGGCTGCCGTTGATGCTTTGGGACTGTGGGTATGATAAAGCCGAACTCGATTGGCGGACAACGGGGCAGGCGGGCGTGAAAAACGATAGCCTCCAAGGGGATCTCTATCATCAGCTTGAAGGCATTTATACTCGCTCAAGAGTGTACTCTGCACTCGACCAACACTTTCTCAAGGCGGTGGAGAAGCATTACCCTCGTCCAGCTCCGCTACTTCCTTTGAATGTTGGGTCGGGTGAAGTGAAGGCCAGACTTTCATCTGAAAGAGTGATCAATGTTCCTTTGGGTGGCGGCACGTTCAAGCGACTCCAGAAGTATAAACCTCTGTTGGAGAAGAAAAGGTTGGATACTGTCGAGGTCATGAATGAAAGATGGAGGCTTGGCAAAGGCATGAGGCGGGATGAGAAGAAGAAAGTAGCCGAGGGCGGCGCTGTTGACGATGGGAACGAATGAAAGGTCTGTTCTCATTAGCCAATTCACTAATCACTTTTCTAATTCCTTCCACAGACGCTTATGTTTATCTGCCAATATATCTATTAAATTTTCGCAGCCATTTGGAGTCTACAAGCAACTCAAGATCGGCGACACTTTGTCGTACACGTACTTTTGCGTGGCAGCGTCCACATCCGACTTGGTCGTCGCGTTGAAAACGCTCACTGTCGCAATACAGCCCTTGCTGATCGCCGTTGTCTCAGCCGTCAAGTGTGTCGATCCACAAGTTTCGACATCTGTTGCAGTACTATCCGCATAAATCCTCGTGAACACCCATTTGTAGCTCGAAGCTGAGGAGCAACTGGAAATAGAAGCAAAGTTGACGTTCACGCTGATGCCAGTTGGGAGGATGGGTGTCAACAGGCTGGCTCCGAGAAGTTGGTTGGTAAATTTGAGGAGGAGTGAGGTGTAGATGTTGGCAGCTTGTGTTGAGCTTGCCGAAGTGTCTGAGAGGGTAGTGTACGACACTTGGTCACCCGAACTTCCGGAGAAGGCGACTGATGGAATGCCTTCTAACGCTGCTTCAGATGCGGCACCACTGATAAGATTTACTTCAGTTGGAACGACAGAATGTACAGCTATGGATGGCTTACACTGTTCCTGAGATTTGAGTTGTGCTACCAGTGTTTACTGCATAGATTAAAACGTCAGGCCTCTTAGCAGCCTTCTGCGAGAACAAAAAGACTCACGTCCGATGTTGTTCCCACTGACGACGAAATCTGGCTTGGAGCCAAAGAATTTTGGTGATAGTGTTTGGATCCCATACCGTACTGAGTCGACACTGCAGTGATGTTAGTACGCTTGTGCCCACACATTGCATTGATGGTACTTGCGGGTAAGAGTTGACGTAGTTCAGCCTAGCTATAGATTCAATTAGTTAAAAGTGTAAAGCCACTGTCAAGACTGCCTACGATCTGTAGCGTTAAATCCTTGGGCAGGCGATCCTGACGGACAACTATTGTACTCGCATGGGGAGCTGAGTGGCTGGGCTGGTGCGCTGGAGGAACCAGTTCCGGACTTGTTACTGGCTGGAGCAGACAGAACGACCTGATGAGTTGAACGTCAGTAGACAGTTTCAAAATGTGGCGTCGCAGCGAAAAACTAACATCGTAACCTGCAGCTTTCAACGCAGCGTACTCTGCTCTGATTTGAGCGACGGCCCAACCGTCATCATTGGTGAGGACAATTTTGGTTTGCGCACTGCAGACAGCGAAAAGGGTGAAGGCGAGCAAGGCGGTTCTCATACCGGAGACTGAGGGAAGAGTACAAAGACGAGGGGGAGCGTTTAATTCAGCTAGACCGGAATCGCGTCTAGTATTTATTGGAGCTTCCAAGGATTCTTAGACGTGCGTTCTTTTCTGTAGCATATGCGTCCCTTGGTCAGACCATCCGTTTATTCGGGTGCATCATCGCTATATTGAACGTACCGCTTCTTCTTCAAATCTACTTTGCTGAGGCAAATGCAGCGATGCAGCTGAATGTGGCCAACTTCTATGTGTCTTCTCGTAGACTTCGTGCTCTCAGCAAAGCGGTAACAAACGGTTTCCGCTGCAAAGCAAAGGTTTGAGGCAAGATGGTTGCAGCCTTGCTACATGTGGAGCCACTATTAAAGAAGGCGTTTAATATTAGCGGTGGACACGGCCATGTCGAAGAGGGTGGCACACAGTTCTTCAAAAACTTGAAAGTAGGTATGGAAGGTTACTTGCATGAGAAAAGCCACATTGAAAGTCTGTGAAAGTCGAGTCCAAACTCAAAACCACAGCAATGCACGTTCGTAGTTATTTACCAAAAATAGCAACTGCGCCAGATGGCGGGATATGCGGAAGCTATTTTCTTAGGCTTTTACGACCATGCCCATAACCACAGAGATCTTTCAGAATACTCCTTCGGCATCTCCGTTACTCCGTGAAACAAGCACAGACCATGTTTCCTGTGGACCTTTGTTTTGAAAATGCTATTCGTGAGAACTTGACCTCGATGATTTAGGATTACTCATGAACTCAATGGTCACTGTATAAAACATGGGTGGGGTGTGTAGTCTCATGCTGTACCTTGATCTCTACTATGCCTCACATTTTGACATCTTCTGCACAAACTTTGCTATCTGTTACGTCGACCAAACTTCGAGAGGTCGAGAAGCAAAGGCTGGCCTACACCAAACACTCCAAGGAGCTGAACTGTCAGAGTAACTTCAGGCCGACAAGGGCACTGGCAATTCTAATCTCTGGAGTCGATTCTCTCGCAGCGATCGTCAA
Source organism: Crepidotus variabilis (assembly GCA_015657495.1). Taxonomy (NCBI): domain Eukaryota; kingdom Fungi; phylum Basidiomycota; class Agaricomycetes; order Agaricales; family Crepidotaceae; genus Crepidotus; species Crepidotus variabilis. Next base: position 48,988 of record MU157943.1, read on the forward strand.
AAACTGGACCGGACCGGGGAAGTTGGACGCGTCCCAGATTGTTGGAGGCAAGCTCGACCTCCATAATCTCGAGTACTGGATCCAACAAGCTCGCGAAGACCCGAGCTTCAACATCCAGCTTCTTAAGGATTGGAAAACCGCTCTTGAAATGCATATCGAGCAGGTTGGCATGAAATTTGACGCGGCCAAGTTGTTTGGAATGCTTTGTGACGAATGGTTGAGGAGCAGTGATTCTGGCTTTGGTAACGTTGGTGGTGATGAGGGCAACGGAGGGAGTGAATCTTTCGTGAAGGTGGGTCAGAAACAAGTACTGGATCAGGAGGCATACATTCAGTCTATAATCTTTGATGATTTCGCTATCGATGTCCCAGCACTGCAACACTATCTAGAGGGCCTCTTCTCGTCCGACAAAGCCGCATCTGCGCTGGGTCAACTTCGTTTCGAACTTTACAACTCTCGGCACACCTTAGAACAACTCAAGATGAGTCAGCACGACGTCAAGGACGCGATACATGGCCTTTTCGAGTCCTCGAATCTGAGCGAGGAACGATACTTCGCTTTGAAGGAGATGTCAGGAAATGAACGGGTGATAAAAGAAATTGCCACTGTTTTGAACATGCAACTGTCGAGCTTAGACTCTTGGAACTGGCCGGAGAAGGGTCTTCTGGTGGAAATACGCAGCGATATAACTGGTAGACACAGGTATTTCTACTTTTCTCCTTAAGTGTTGCTCCGCTAATCTAAACTCAGAGCGTTCACCGATCCCGATATCATCGAAGCCATTCTTCTGCACTACCTAGGCTCATACTGGCAGACCCGACTCAAGCTTGGTTTGCGCCATTTCTTCAAGAGCGAAGCCTGGAGCCGCGATGAGGTCCTCGAAGACAAGTCTCATAAGCAATCGAGGCTCCAACTCGTGGACTTGGGATTTCCTGATGTCAACCCTGACTCCATCCACGCTCGCCGTAAAATTATCCAAGATACACTCTTCTTGAATGGGCTGCAATCCAACACGGGAGACAATTCTCAGAAGATGATGGCCGATGAAGACAAAGCCCAGTCCCCAGCTTTCATGGCGAAGAAGGTATTAAACACACTCACCACCGACTGTATGGCCAATGCGGCTATTTATGGGTCTCATGCGATGATTTGGACAAAGTTTGCTTCCTTCGAACATTCGCTTCCACACGATGCCATCTTCATTATCCTTGCCTATCTTGGCTTTCCCCAGAAGTGGCTCGACTTCGTCAAATCTTACCTCGCCATGCCGATATGTTTCGACGAGAACGACACCACGAAGACCAGGAAACGAGGCATTCCCATCGGCCATGCATTTAGTGTCGTCTTTGGCGAAGCTGTTCGCTTCGTGATGGATTTTGCTGTTAACCAGGGCACGGATGGTTTGTTCTTGCATCGCGTTCAGGACGACGTTTGGTTTTGGGATTCAGACGTTGAAAAAGTCGTGGATGCTTGGAAAGAGATAAAGACTGTCGTGAAGTTGGTTGGTTTGGAGCTGGACGCCTCGCAGACCGGCTCCGCGTATTTAGGACCTCAGGTCGCGCAAAAATCGCTCCTTCCGCTTGGCGACGTTCACTGGGGTCTCCTCAAGTTCGATCCATCGCTCAGTCGCTTCGTCGTCGACCAAACGCGAGTTGATACCCACATCAATACATTCCGTCAACGTTTATCATCAACCAAGTCAGTCCTTGGATGGGTCGACGTTTACAACAAGTACGTGGCGTACCTAAACCAGAACTTTGGTGGAACGCCAGCCAACTGCTTTGGTCAAGAACATGTCCAAGACGTAATCACTACCTTTCGGCGAATTCAGCAGGAGCTCTTCCCCAACGATGAGCAAGGTGCTCTTGGACAACTCCGCGATAGCGTCCTGAAGAAGTTTAACGTACGCCATCTTCCTGACGGCTACTTTTACTTTCCTACATCGCGAGGTGGCCTCGGGTTGAAGAATATTCTCTTGGGGCTGTTTGCGCTGCAAAGGCAGGGTAGGCCTCTTCTCGCTTTGGAAGGCGAAACAAAGTATGTTGGTCATTCCGCCGCGGACGTGCCGCTTGGTGGGTATCTTGAAGTCAACCAAGCACCCATGGAGAAGAAATTCCGAAATTTGGCCGCCAACGATGCTGAGGACTACAATTATCTCAAAAAGAAATGGGAATCTGACCGCCTTCGACAAAACTCTAGTGGAATCACTCCGGAAGGTACGCCGGAATTTATGTCACTGGACGACTACATCGCTCTGCGAGAAATTGCTTTGGTAAGGTGGGGTGAACTGTACGCCGAGATGCTTCGACGACAGAAAGAAGTGGATGCGCTCCTTCATGGTTCCAGGTGTACGAGTGCATCGTTTTTCGCGGCACAGCTGAAGCATTGGGGCCGTTTGGACTGGGAGATGCAATGGTTGGTGAGTATGTATGGAGAAGAAGTTGTGAACAAATTTGGAAGCTTAGATATTGTCGAAGAGAGTTTGATCCCGGTAGGTGTTTTGGAGATGCTTAAAACCTCCCAAGTAAAAACAATGTAAGTGATAATACCATTACATCGTTGCTAATTTTAGGTTGAAGTGAAGATTTTGAGGCGATTCAAATTTCACGTACCTCAGAACTGAAAATGCTATTCACATTCGGATAAGAGAAGTGGTGTATGATCCACCGAAATGGGCTGAAACTTTCTCCATTCGATTGTTTTTTTTCTACCTCCTTGCGTTCAGCAGAGCTCGCAGGGGAGGTTTGTGACTTCGAGTGGTGATTATGACTTCGTTTACAAGGTACGTTGAGTAGTAATTCTTCAATGGGTCCGCACACTCATTAATCGACACGCTTCTTGTTACGTACTTTTTTTTTTCTCGTTTTGACAAGGGGAGGTACATTGCATCTGGCAAGCTACGGTTGATAGTTGATAACACCATCTACGCCCACTAACAAATAAAAATCTTTCTAATATCTAATAACTACTCTAGCTTCAAGACTTTAATCATACAATAACGCTAATCAATCCACTTGCTCGAATAAATACCAGCCTAACCATAAATAAATGAGCCAACCAACGCGACGTGTCACAGGCACGTGGGTCAAAAGAACGGAGTTTCAAATTGGCTTTGTGTGACATTTACCAAACGAATCTCTGTTTCACCTGTTTCACCTTGTCCCCGCTGTCAATGTCAACAATGTATAATTTCTTCTCTGTAAAATCAAAATTTGCTGGCTGGTCGACGAAAGCGTGATATTTCTGAAATACCATTTTTAAAAACCCTATTTGGCCGAGACAATATCTTCTGGACTGAGATCACCGAATCGGTCTTCGATCACTTGAAGCAGCTACTGGAAACCAGAAGAACTGAAGAGCTGGCAGGTAGATTTGAAACGGTCTGACAAGTTCTCACTGGAACCCTTCGAAGTCTTAAAAACACTCGAAGCATCCCTACCTGTCATCATCTCCTGGTACGAACAACGTTGAACGGTGCTACTAATTTTTCAACCACTCATATAAAGAGCCGCTTTCAATACGGAGCAAAAGCAACAGAGGAACTAAAAATGTTTAGCGCTCTGCTACTGGGCCTCGCGCAAGTTGCTCTTGTCCTTGCTTCCAATGCTACACTGGACATCTTCGACCCCAAAGTGACGCTCGACAATGGGGTCTTTACAGGTGGTAGATTGTTGAAAACTCATAGATTCCTCGGCATCCCATTCGCTCAACCTCCGTATGTCCACTTGCATGCTCCGTCATTATCCTCTCTCATCCCGAGTTGCAGGATCGGACCCCTTAGGTTTAGGCTTCCGCAGCCCATTCCAGCCTACTCAGGCAGCTATAACGCGAAATTTTATAGTCTCGCATGTCCCCAACAAGCTATGACGGTTCCAACTGTACCACCTATGGCCCAGCCTGCCATTGATTTCGCCGTCAATACGATCCTTGGTGTCTTTGTCCCGGACGCGGAAGATTGTAAGTTATTTCAAAGAGGTAGACACAAATATGCAAATGTCTTTAATGAAATTTCTGATAGGTCTTACTATCAATGTCATAAAGCCTGACTATGCGAATGCGAATTCGAACCTACCTGTGGTTTTGGTTGGTTTTTACAATTAAATTTCTTATCTGTTATTGACCTTATGGTAGTGGATCTTCGGAGGTCAGAGCTTTCTTCGTGATAAATTATCTTCGTTTATCAGCGTCTTTAAGGTGGTTTTGAGATTGGAAGTCCTAACCAGTACGATTTCTATATAATTTCATTTTATTTCATATTGATGATTCTCCTAGATACGATGGCACCTTGATCGTCACTCGCTCTATGACAATGGGCAAACCAGTGATTTTTGTGAGCATGAATTACAGGTACGAATTTGGCTCGCTCTTTTTCGCTGTCTTACTAATCTGGAATTCGTCCACAGAATTTCAGGTAAGTTCTTTGCTGACAACCAGACACATCTCTCACTGGAATGTCATCGACAGCTTTTGGCTTTTTGTCTGGTAAAGAAGTCAAGTCCGCTCGAGTTGGTAATCTTGGCCTTCAAGATCGTAAGAATTTCGTGATGTTACTGAACCTCTCCTTTCTGACTCTTGTTAATAGAGCGTGAAGCTATGCGATGGGTGCAAAAATACATCAGCAACTTTGGGGGCGACCCTACGAAAGTCACGATGTAAGTTTCAACCAAGCATATCGACTCCTGAACCTTCTAATTTTTGTCAGCTTTGGGGAGTCTGCTGGGGCTATCTCGGTTTCTCTTCACATGCTGACCAACGGAGGCAATACTGAAGGTCTTTTCCGAGCGGCTTTGATGATGTCTGGTGGCCCTATTCCAGTTGGAGACATTGCCAGCCCTGGAAACCAACGGCTTTACGATGACCTCGTGAAAGCAGCTGGCTGCGATAAATCTCATGATAGCCTTTCGTGTTTGCGAGAAGTGGATTATAAGACCCTGAGGCGCGCCGTTGACCAATCTGCGTCCTTTTTCTCTCGTCGGGTAGGCTCTCCTTACTTGCTATGATTCAGTCGCTAACACTTCCACTAGTCGCTAAATCTAGCGTGGATGCCTCGCGCGGATGGTTATTTCCTACCGGAGAACCCGCAAAAACTCGTGATGAAGGGCTCAATTGCGAAGATTCCATTTATCACAGGTACATGTGATTTCTTCCCAAGAGAAAGAAAAGTATTCATTGACATCGAACAGGAAACTGCGACGACGAAGGGACCGTGTTTTCTCTAAGCACCCTAGACATACAGTCAGATCACCTACTCTCTATTCTCATCTCATCGCTTACTTTTTGATAGCACGGACGACGAATTCAAGGGATGGATCAGGAGCTATTTCTTCCCCGACGTACCCGATTCGGACGTACTGCAGCTCATGGCTCTCTACTCATCCGATATCACCCAAGGGTCTCCATTCGGAACTGGGTGGTTGAATGCTGTGTCACGACAGTTCAAACGTATCGCTGCGTTTCAGGGTGATGGTGTTTTTCAGGCACCGCGGCGGCTGCTCATTAATTATGCCTCCCAGAAGAATCCAAATATATGGGGATATTGTAAGAGGCTCTGGTGTCCTTGGGTCATAAGGTTACTACTGACTGCATCTTCCACATTGTTAGTGAGCAAACGTTTCAAAGCTCTTCCAGTTGCTGGCTCAGTGTGTTCACTATCTCTCTTTTTCTAATGTTCATGCTAAATTCTTTTAGGCGCATGGTTCTGACATTATCAATATGTTTTCTGGTGCTGAGCTCGCGGAAGCGCTGATTCGTTTGGCGACTGATCTTGATCCTAACGCTGGACGTTTTGGTCTCCAGTGGCCTCGCTATAATCGACACTCTCCCGACCTCTACACGTTGCAAGATGGTATTATTCCTGTCACGATCAGCCCAGACACGTATCGCCAAGCAGCGATGGCGTTTATGACCAACGTTACTATGGCGTACCCTGTTTGATCTCGACTGATAGTGGAGCCCGCATGGGCGGACAGGGAGTTTCCAAGCGTGTGATGGAACGCGGATTGTTACATGCTACTCCTTGTTTCTGTGAGACGAAGATACTGAATTGATTTCGATTCCTTCTAGACCCCTGAAATTGACGCGTTGGGTCACAATCACGTGCCTGTGACTTTATGAATCGACGCATCTGCAAAAATCCAGAATCACATTGACTTCGAAGACTGATCACTCATAGCTCTGCGAATTGCCAAGCAACAAGCATGCAATGTAGTTTCTCTTTGTTCCGATATCAAACCAATCGTGCTACTCTACACTCGTAATCAATTCATCAAAAGACGCGGCTTATCGATATCTCCCCTCGCTGTGGACATCTTTTCGCTCGTTTCTGGTGAGCGGATAATTTCCTTTCAAGTCACTCGGCACTTGAATAGACCGAGATGATCCAAAGAAACTGGATGCACAGGATCATCGTGTCCTTATCTGGAAAACCTGTCCACTTCTGATCCATCAGCTGATCCGTCGGCACTTCAACGAAGGTCAAATGTACACATTCAACCTGTCTCAATCTCCAGAAGGTTTACTGCGGTTCATTCCAGGCTATCCTGGAAGCCATCTCCAACAGATCGGATATCGATTGTACCTCGCACGGCCCATCGATAACCAGTGTGAAGTGTTTAAATAGCCTCATAAACCATCTCTTCCTCCATCAAGCTCTTTAAGCTCAAGACACATACTGCTCAACATGACTCAAACCTGGGAACCCGGTACACAATACAACCTTGGCGATGTCGTCCAGTATAACGGTTCGTCCATCAGACTACTCCTTACTAGCAGGATCTTGCTCATTTAAGCATTTAATAGGTCATCGTTACAAGATCATCCAGGCTCATCGTTCGCAGGTACGATTGCAGCTCCCTTTGTTCATACTCGCCGTTTATCTTTTCATCAGGGTGACTGGGCTCCTGACGTCGTTCCCGCGCTTTGGGGACGCATGAGCGACCAGGATAACTCAAGTAATAACAATAACAATAATAACTCCTATAACAACAACAACGATGGCGACAAGTATACCAACAACCAAGGCTATCAACCTCAGCAGCCTTATCAACAACCTCAACAAAACCAACAACCCGTTCAACAGCCACCTCAGTACAATCAAGGTTAGCCACCCTTACAACTCTGAACAGACGTAACTGATGCTCCCTTAGACCACAAGAATGATCATAACGATGACAAGAAGCATTGGTACGAGGAGGACGATAACAAGAAGAAGCTCGGTGTACGCGCTGATCCATTTGATCGCGATGAATCTCGAACTAAAGCTGCCTCTTTTTTAGCTTGCTGGAGGTCTTCTTGGTGGTGCTGCCGTTCTAGCTGGAGGTATGTTCGCGTACAAGAAGCATGAGGAGCACAAACATCAAGAGGAGCAGGCACAGCAGGGTAATCATGGGCAGCAGGGCAACTACGGTCAACAGGGTAATCACGGCCAGCAGCAGCAACACGGAAACCACAGCGATCACAAGTATAGGGTGAGTATTTCTGTGTGATATCTTGCGCTCTACTGAACGATGATGTCCTAGGATTGAACTATGCCTCCCTTCTTCGTTGATGGCTTGTGCCTTTTTTGTTTTCGTTCATGCTGCGTCGGGAGTAGGTCGATAAATGAATAAATCATACATTTGAGTCGCCCCTTTCTTGCAAGATCATAGACCCAGATTTTCAGCAAGAGATTCAATCAAGAGATCCAACAGAAGAATTAGTACTTGTGGTCCGTCGTGTTTGATTGGAATCCGTCCATGAGGAAGCCCCGAAACGTTCTCGATGTCGGTGACCGGGAAAGGCGCCGAGAAATGTACTTTTACTGCTTCCTAGATACAAGCCAATATTTTCAGATATCTTCAGGCCGCTTACATATATAGAATCAGCGTTGCAATACATGCAAAGTTTGAATATTTTCTTCCATTTCAATTCGTGTTCGAAGTCGGAGACAAGGTGCAAAACGAGGCCACGATAATCAAGAAGAGACTTTGAGAGTGCCCCATATAGGTTAAAATCTCAAGGCCACTAGAGAAAGCCTAGACTTTTAAATAAGCTGTCCTGCACATGGTAAAGAAGACGAAAAGTAGCCGACGTGGGTCGGAGTTGTAGAAAATCTGGGAAAATGACCTAAAATGTCAAATTTAATAAGGGACAGTTAAGAGACCGGATCGCAACCCTGACAGGAGATTCTTGACCCCTCCGACGATGAGCCAACGGAGACGTAACTTTCTTGACCACAAACCACCACAACCGTCGTCACCTGTTGACAGCGACAGCGTTGGCGACCTTTCCGACTCTGTATCACCCCCCATCGTGTTCAGAGACATGACCACTGTGAACTCTCGAAATCTGGCCAATGTACCAGAGGAGGAAACTGTAGTCAAACGAAGGCCATTACCGCAGGAACCGACAATCTCTAGGGTACCCTCATCGCCGTATTTGTCACCTTCTGCAGCCACCTCTACGTCTACTTTTGCGGGGACAAGTGCGACTGGCTCGGGTAGCCAACGATCAGCGCGAAAACCATCGAGCATACGTACGCTTGGAAAGGCATCGAATGATACATTGAATATAGCCGCGTCTCCGGCTGGTACGGCAACTGTTAAGAGAGCAACCTCAGCGTCTTCAAGCACTCAACAACCCGCATCGGGCTCGACAAGTGCGGCTGTCGTCGCCACTACGACAACGAATGGTGCCAAACAACCTCGGAACGTGAACAGCGCTTCCACTCTGCATTCCACAGCGTCGGTCGCACCTCACAAATATCGTGCCAACCCGAGATTACCGCACGATAAGGATGCAGAACCATCTTCAAGTACGGTTATGTACTGGAGTAAAGCACCGGTTTGGGGTGCTTTGCCGATGAGATCGATGCGAGGGCATACTGTAACGCTGGTGGATACGATGGCTTGGCTTATAGGAGGATGTGACGACAAGGACAGCTCAAAAGATCTTTACTGCTTTAACACAGGTAAGTAATTGTTTCCCCTTTCTTGTGCGGTGTCTGAGCCACTCGATGACAATCCTCCAGAAACGATGCAATGGATTCTCTTGGATACACTGGGAGAGTACCCTCCGCCATCTCGGGCTCATACAGCAACCCTTTACGACCATAAACTTATTGTCATCGGCGGCGGGCTCGGGTCATCTTATTATTCAAGCGTTTACGTCTTAGACACAACGACGCGTCGGTGGTATCGGCCACACATAGTCGAGGGTCCGAATCCAGCACCACGACGCGCTCATTCATCAGTATATTATCGAGGGAGGGTCTGGATCTTTGGTGGAGGGAATGGGTTAACGGCGTTGAATGATGTCTGGACATTAGATGTGGCTGGAGGTGTGGGTAGCAGTCCGAATCGACCAATGAAATGGGAGGAAGTGCGTACGAAGGGACAAAAGCCAGGTCCTAGAGGATATCATACGGCCAATCTAGTGGGCAATGTTATGGTTGTCGTGGGGGGCAGCGACAGCAAAGAATGTTTCACAGATGTGTGGTGCCTGAACTTGGGTGCATACTCCCTCTTCATAACCTCGTATTGGGCTGATTACGACGTCGTTTACAGATACGCTCGAATGGACATCAAACATCAAAGCGGGTCAACAAACCTACAAGCGCTTAGCGCATACCGCCACCCAAGTAGGATCGTACATCTTTGTTATCGGGGGTCACACGAGTACTGAATATGTCTCCGAGATCCTGCTGTATGACCTCGGTGAGCTTTTTTCTTTTTTTTCAACGAACATGGCCTGATTTATGTCTTTTTTAGTAAGCCTTCAATACGAGCTTCGGCCGCGTCTCTTCCTAGGACGACCTCCATCTCCACGAGGTTACCATGAAACAATTCTTGCTGATAGCCGCTTGTTCTTGTTCGGAGGTTTCAATGGCTATAATGCATTTGACGACGTGCACATACTCGACTTGGCTGCTGGTGCATATCTACCACAGGTTACGAGTTTTACCATGGGTTCTGCAGCTTGATATCGAAGAGGAGTTACCCTATTAGTCTATAATACTTTACATCTAATCAATTTCGCGTCTGAGCCCAAGCCATTTGCAAAAGCGCTTCGGATGTGGCGGCCGACTCGGAAAGTTCGGTCCGTTTTATTTGACACGTCCACTGCCAAACAACGGAACGCCAACGCGCTCGAGCACTTTCGTACGAGTCCACTCCCCCCGACAATGCTGGTGACCTCTAGAAGTCTTCCGAGCCTCCAAAATATAGCGCCTAGGACGCCGACCTGCGCATCGAGGCGCTGTATATCAAACTCTCCTTATGGTCGCACACATGTCTGGAAGCGACGACCAGCAACATTGCCCAACCCGCTCGTGCCAAAGTTCCCCCAGAAAGTTATTCGTTCTGACGGGACATCATTTACACACTGGATAACGTCGCCAAAGTCACTTGTGAGGCTGACAAGAGATACTACGAACAACCCGCATTGGAATACTGGCAACCCAGGTGATAGGACTATGGAGGAAGAGACTGGAAGTGCAGGAAGGATGGGCAGGTTCAGTCGGAAGTTTGAGGAGCTGACCGTCGGTATGGACGATGCGGACTGGATGGAAGAAATGAGTACTGTCATGAAACCTGAAGTACTGGTGGCGAAAGAGAAAGAAAAGCCACAGAAGAAAGGTGGCAAGAAGTAGAACCGGTTCGGTTGGTTGACCCGTTACTTCACCCTTGAAGCCAGGGGAACTGATCTTTTTCTAGGTCCTGTTATAATCCGTAGTCCTATCTTAATCGCAAACTATCTCTTCCAGCATGAAGGTGGTTCACTCTCTGAAACCAAAATTATTCTTGATATTAGTTCTCTTGACGAGAATGTATCTTCTTCCGAATACCACGACAAGAGAGTATTTCGATTGCAACCTCTAGTCAATTCTTGAAAAGGAAGGCCAGCTTCTGCTCTTTTGGTGGCACTTGGGATTCAGCCCATCTCATTTTAACTCAACATTCACTTTTGATCTATTTCGCGGTGCACGAAGCTGACGGGCGACATCAAGTGAAGACACCGAACCAGATCCTAAACTACGAAGCTTTGCAAAAAGAAGTGTAAAAGTTCCATGCTAACTCTATGCATAAAACTTGTCTTCTTCCTCGCCATAATAATCCTCAATGCCATCCCATGACACAGATGGAACGATTTCCGAGAGCGCCCGGATGTCGTCATGCTTGATGTTACTCGATTCAATGATTGAGATTTTTTGAATGGGGATTCCAAGACTAAGGCGGTTAAGAAAGCATTCGCGCAGAGAATCGACAGAAGTGCGAGGGGAATTATTAATTTTTGAGAAAAAGATGCAGCGCATGAAAAGATTTTGGAGGTGGGGGAATGCGATAGGAGAAGAGTCTTCGATATCTGAGAATTGTAGTATTCGAGTAATTTGCGTGCTATCGTCAAAGTGGATAGTCTCGAGTTCTGGAAGATCCCCAAAGCTCTGTATCAATAGCGGTTGGCTTGGAAGTCCCAGGACTTTTAGCGTCTTCAGATTGGAGAGTGGAAGTGAATTAAAAAGCCCAGCAAGCCATGGCTCTACGGTTCTTGAAATAAAAAGGAAATTAGGAGTGATATCAAGGGTGGAGAATGGGCCGTCCAATTGTTGGTGCCAAGCTCGTACGCTCGTTTTGGTGTTGGGGTCATTTGAAATTGACAAGGTTTGAAAAGTAGAGACGCCAACTTCGCTATTGCCTTTCATTGAAGAAAAGAAAGTCCGAATACTCGAGCTCCAAATCTCAGTGTCTTCCTGATCGGGACTACCGAAACAGCGAAATTCCACCACTACAGATGCAGGGACCACGAGATACCGCAGTACATTTACAAAGTCTCGAGGCTGCAGTGTGACGTTGAGTGTTTGCAGAGAAGAAAGTAGGATGCGGGTTTCGGATAGAGGAAAGTCGCTGAAGGGGGATCGATGAGTAAGGGACAAGTGTTTCAAGGACGGCATTCTCTTGAGCGCATCAAGGAAGTCCAAGAGCGATGTACTCCTGCCAACTGTAATCTTCAAGTCTTCTAAACCTCTCATCAGAGACGACGTCCAGGCAATGTCGCAGCCTTTCATCCACAACGTTGATAGCCGAGTGTCTGAAAAGACCGATTCCGGGATTGTTGGCCATTGCCGAGAAAACGCATCCAAGGCAAAGCGCAGGTGACGGAGTCTGTACGCAGATAAAGGCAAGGCGTCCAAAAACATTTGCAGGTCTTCCTGCGGCATGGTGTCGTCGCAAGATATCGTCAAGTCCACCAGCTTGTTTGAGTAGGTCGCCACAACTTTTTGCAGTTCGGAGTTAAATGATTTTCCTTGCGGCGTGTCGCAGTCGCGAAGGATCGAGTCGATCGTTAGTCCGGCATTCTTGGATCTCTCGAGCATAATGCTAGACCAGTTCGATCCAAGGTTTTCGGGCAGAGTGCTCCAGATGTCGGGCGTCGAAAGAGCAACGATACGCCAGTACTGGCAGACAAAACTGAAGTTGAAGCGTAATTTCGGTTCTCGTACACCATCCGGTCTTTTTCGAGATGCCAGCTCTGCGTGCAAAAAGACCTCGCTCAGGACTTCAGGCGGTAGCTTTGCGATCAAAGTGTACTGATTTCTGCTTCGTATGGATTCCCGAAGCTGAGAGCTTTTCTCATCACTATAGAGTTTAGCCTCGCAAGGTTTGGCGTCTTTATCCATCGTCTGTGAAGGTAGTAAGTATCAAACGCTTGAGTATCGAGCTTCAAAGCTTTTGTTGACCAAATGTCGAGTATTGAAGGTGAGAGCTGTGAATATTGGAAATTTTAGCCGGAGATTGTAGAGAATTAGGAAGAACCAAAGCTTTATATTGAAAAGAAATGAAGGAGGAAAAGTAGTCATACCTTGTCGTGAATTTAGATTCAGCAGCGTCAAGGAACGTTACTGGTACGAGCAATCAAATTTTGCCAGTGAAACTGGCTTACAGTTACGGTGTTTTCGGAGAGAGTTCGAGTTCAAGCGGTGGCCCGGGCCATAGTGACTCGGTAGTACTCACCGCTTACCCTTAAAAACTCTTGCTTGAGGTGCATTTCAACCGACACAATGAATACCCACAGACTTGTTAAATTTGCAATAACTCTCAGCGAGGGATGAGTGAACAACAATTTAATTATCTCAAATGGAGGGTTCGCTTAATCAAACAAATATTGAAGACAAATTTCAGACTTTATCTTGACAAAATCTATATGGCGGGTACAAAAGCAACCCGGAAGGCCATTTTCAAGGGCCAACAGACGTTCCTTGGACCAAACCACGCAACACACTGAGAGTTTCCTCACTGCTTAACCTCCACTTCGCGTCGGTGCCCTTTCCACTGGTACTAACAGTCTCGGCAGCGTCAAGCTCGTTCAATCTTGTGAGCAGTTTCTCGTCGCTGCTGACAGCCAATAGGAAGTCAAGATCGTGACCACCGATATTCGACCCAGACCCAGACCCTCCACCAAGAGAGCCATAAGCCGAGTCATCAGTGCTGAAGGACCTCGACCCACCCCTGACAGGAAGATCAGACATTGAGTTGTTCATCCAAGGTACCTGGTGTGGGTGGCCACGGTGTGATGGGGAGCGAGCTGGACCACCGGGATGGAGGATAGCACCGACTGCAGATGAGCGAGACACATTGTTGGGGAGGACTAAGAAGCTGTTGCGACCTGGGATGATTCGCAGACCGTATCGTTCGCCAAGACTGAATAAAGCGAGTCAGTTGGTGCCGACGAAAGGGGCAATGTAGATTTACCTATCGAAGATATGGTTCTGAGCCTCAGCAGCTTGTCGTTGAGCCCATTGACGATCGGGGTGATCCATCGACTCTCCAGTCCAGAACCTCCAAACCATCGAGGCCTCGCGCTCCTCAATAAACGATCCAGGTGTACGCTCCGTGAACTGTGGTAAGAGAGTTAGCGAAGTCTCAATCAGAGCCAGGAGGACGGCTCACGTAGTTGAGGATTTCCAAGCATGAATTCTTCCAAGTCAAATTGAAATTTGAGACCATGCTGATCCACTCGCCGGCAAAGTTGTTTTCGCCAGTGAAACTGCCAACAGATCTCGTTTTCAAGAAGCATCCGTTTTCGGCACTAGAAAGTGTTAGGATATATGGTACGCAGAGAGCGTATATTGCAAAGACTTACACAATTCCGACCTTCGCCACTCGGTCAGCGACGGCCTCCAAAACACCCTTGACTCTCAAGCCGCTCATCAACCAAACCTCGTTCTTCCTGTCATCTGACAGCCTCCTCAAAACATCAATGAGATCCTCAACTTCCTTAGGTAAAGCAACCTCTGGACTAAGTCCCTCCTTCTTTCTCAACTCAAGATCGGTATTCTTCTGGAGATCGAGAAGACCCTTTCTCGTCAAATCACGCTTCCACAGCGTGCCCTCAAAGTCAATAAGGATCAACCTCTTCGTTGAGTGTTTATAGCGAGGAAGCAGAAGAGATGGCTTGAGGAGAGGTACAGCGGTGCCGGCAGACGAAAGAGTTGAAGATGGATCTTCGAGGGAGGAAGTGTGTTCGGTATTGGCACGAACACAGCGGTTAAGGAAGGTAGTTACGAAAGCTTGAGCAGTTTGAGTCGTGACGTGGTTGTGAAGGTCTTCCCAGCGGGAACGGGCTTCTTCGTCGCTCATTGTCAGAGCTTGATGGATAGCATTGGCCGTGCTTCGAGTATCCCAAGGGTTGACAGCAATACAAGAGCGGAAGCCACTGAAGCTATAACTTCCAGTGAACTGGGTGTATTTGTGTTAATTACTGTCCATCATTAAGGATGAGACGAAGACGAACCTCGCTAAGAATCAAAGGCCTGTAGCTGCCCTCTTGGCATTCGACAAACTCGTGCGTTCGGAGAGCCATTCCTTCTCGTAAACTTGTAACGATGAAGGCATCGGCAACGGTTAACAGAGCCAAGTATTGGCTGAACGTGAGGTCTTGCGTATGCAAAAACACGACGGGTTGATAGGTTAAAGTGGAGAATTTCGAGTTAATCCGAGAGACAATATCGGTAACGCCACCAGCCGCGATCTCGTTGGATTCGGTAGTTTGAAGGGCGACTTGGATGAGGACGATTTTGCCTTGGAACTCGGGATATTTGACCAAGAAACTCTCAAAAGCGGTGAGTTTGTGCTTGACACCTTGAATTTCATCGAGCTTGTCGCGACCAACAACGAGCTTCATGCCAGCGTATCGTTGGCGGAGCACCTGGACCCATTCCGCCACTTCAGGCTCGTGTCTAGCGGGCAAATATTGTGAGTAGATTGATCTGTCTTGAAGCAGCTACACTCACTTTTTCTTCGAAAGTTGATGAACATCGATACCCATTGGGAAAACGCCGACATCTACGAATCTTCCTCTTTCAACGGCGCCATCGCGAACGGAGTTGGATCCCTTCTCGCCAGCTTGGGTCTCCTCAACGGTCAAGCCGTCGCCTTCAGGAATCTGGATTCCTCGCGGCAGAGCTTCGTAGCTCATAATACGGCTGACTGTCTGTCTCCAATGCCTAGCGTAGTTGGCAGTCTGGAAACCAACCAAATCGGCACCGAGCATGCCGCGAAGGAGGTCTTTCCTGACTGAAAGACATCTAAAGATCTCGGAAGAGGGGAATGCAACATGCATAAAGAAACCAATTGGCGCATTAGGAGGGATTTTTGGTGAAAGACGAAGTAGGGTTGGGAGCAAGAGAAGATGATAATCGTTGACCCAGATTATGTCGCCTTCCTGGTAGTTCTCGATGATCCTATCGGCGAATCGTTGGTTGACAGCGACATACTGCTTGTACGAAGCAGACTCGTAGAATAATTTAGTCTTTGGTGCGTCTGGAACTGCGTAGTGGAGACACGGCCAGAGGACCTACAAGTTAGGGCATCAGAGAAGGCATGAACATGACAGCTGTCGAACAATGGTGCGACGAGCACTAAAACACGGCTTACCTGGTGACAAAATTCATCGTAGCAGCTCTGGAACTCGGCGTCCGGAATCCAAACGGGCAAACATTCGCGTTCGGCTCCCATTTTCGCGTTGATGTCTTTCCTAAGCTCGTCTCCGAAGCTGTCCGTGTTCGTTCCCAACGTTCCAACCCAAACCTTCTTTTTCATCCTGTGGCTCACACTGTCAACAGCATTTTTGAGTCCTCCGTTGCAATGTGGATTTGGTTCGATATGCCATGGTTGTGGAAGAGGTCCACGATCAGGCGAAGTGGGGCCGACAGAGGCAGCTCGACGCGACAATGAGCGACTCTGCCTTCTTCGCAGACGAGGGGTGGCCTGAGAATCAGGATGGGTGGTTTGGTGTTTTCGTCCATGGGTAGGTTTAGGAGACGGAACAGGGTCAGCTGCGAAGCGAGTCAATTTGCTGAATGGGTTTGAGGCCTCTGTGGTTGGAGAACGAGCTGCAGGCGTGGCAAGTCGTGTCTGATGGCGATGCCACGATGAGTAAAGGGTCCTGGTGAGTGAGACTGATAAGATAGAAGTGCATATATAGACTGACTTTGTCTTTCAGATCTTCCACAATGCTCTTGAGGGGACCAGGTAGTAGACCGGGGAGACTCAGATTGCGAGAGTGGCCACCAGCCCTCAGCGATGGCTTCAAGGTGGGCTTCAGGCTCTTGCTCGCTGTTGGCTCGACTGCTGCTGCTGCTGCCAACCGCGAGACTACACCGGCGATAGTCGCTTCGTCCCCGATTACATCCGGCTCTTCAGTCAACTCTGGGGTAATGGGAGGTGAATCTCCTAGAACCGCCGTCGTCGGTAAGAACAACGACGCGATTACGATCCTGTGATTGCGAAAAGAAGACATAGCTCGCTGGTGGGCGGCGTCGCAGAACGTGTAAGGCGGGAAAGTGTGGAATCTACACGCTCTAGAAAACAATGGACTGATATACGGAACTCGACGTGACGATCGATGACGACCTGTTGACCTTTTGGGCGGTTCACTCCAAATCCAGTCCAGATGTTGGTTTGATCAGTATGTCATCTCGTGTCCCGGCATGACCCTTCTTAGGTCCTTTTCTCCTCGGTCTACTGAACTTTCGCTAATTAGGTTGGTCTCTGGGAGAAAACTGAATGTATCTTTGAAACGTTTGTCTGAATCTGGGATCCCCCATCGGGGCCCCGCCTTTTTCAAAGCCGCGTCCTCCAGGGCCTTGCCAAATTTTCATATGCTTCCGCTCAGATTCACGAACAAGATTTTCCGAAGTTCAAGCATTCCCATGCGCACGTTCTCACTTCTTTGACTTCATCGATTACCGACCTTCCGTCTACTCCCGGTATAATGTAGCACCTGGTGGTGTGATTTTCATCGTCCCCAAAGTTGGTCAGAAAGCCGGACTGCTCGAGGAACGTTTGCACTGTGGCATTTGATCAACACTTTCTCAACGATACCAGAGATCTCAACTTTTGGACTCAACATTCGGCTTCATATCTGGTTGGACCATTCGAATCGCGAAGATGCATTTAACACTTCAAACCCTACAAGCTCAGTTCGATTCCTGGTCCCTATTCTACCGTTTCTACCATGACGGTCCCTGAAGATAGTCAACCACGAATAAATCAAATTCGGTTGTCACGAAAATCATCCTGCCCGTAGCCGTGCATAAAGAATGATAGAAGTAATCCGCCTTTACGCCCAGCAGGAGGCTGACCTCCACAACGGATACAGCTCTAGCTGTCGACTCTTCCAAAGTAACGTGGATTGCAGCGGGCTGCTGTTTCTCGTCAAAGCAAAAAATAAAGCTCTCGTCGCACTTTCGGAGTTCAGAAATAGCGAACTTGTCTTGAGGGCGAATGGTTAACGGGAAGCTTCCCAGATGGCTTGGCGGAGTGGTCGGGATGCTTGATGCCTTTCCTTCGGAAGAGGCCAAATCCAGAGACATGTGGTATATTCCGAAATTTTGGTCACTATCAAGGATAGCTATATGTGCCTGCGAGGCTGGAATCCAAGGGCACGGTGGCGCAAAGAAGGTGCGATCTTCGGCGCTGGGGGGAGGCGATGGGGCAAGCGGCGATGGGTATAAGTGAGAAAAGGTTTTGAAGGGATCTCGAAGCCTTGGCATAGTTCCAAGGATGTCTTGATCAAGCAATTCTGGAATTCTCCATTGAAAGATATAACCTTTTTGCGCAATGAAGACATCGCTGTCGACCAACTGGAGCTAGAAATTCAGGCTTTATTACCACCTTGAAACGTCGAGAAATGAGCATAAAACAAACCGTCATGAGGTTTTCATCCAAAACCATATCCGAAGATATTTTCCAACGAATGGCTAAACGGCTTTTATAATCCCAAGCAGTGATTTCGCCAACTTCATCAATGGCGACAACCTTAGTTCCATAGCACGAAAAATCAAGTATTCCACCATTCGTGGCCAGCTGATTGATAGGTTTCGCATCGATTTTGAAGTTATTGGGGTCAAATAAGTAAACAAAAAGAGTCCTGGCACCAAGGTAAGCTTGAATTCAAATTAGAGTACTTATGTCGATCCAGAGGACTTACCCAGATTGATGAAGGGTTTTCTCCCCACTGGCTATGATATAGTACCCAGAGCCGAGTCCATCAGGAATGATGGTCCACATCGTGAAGATACAGTCAAAGACATCCCCTGCCACAAGCTCGAATCGTTGACTCAAACCTGGAATTCCCAAGTCCCAAAGTTGCACACAGGTTTTGTTTTCTCCAACTTGTGTGCGCGTATCCGACATGATAAAGACAAAGCGCCCGCCAGGAAAAAGATAAGGAGAATGAAGTTCGTTCACTTCTTTGATTCCCAGAGACTTATTTTCCTGGTTTGGACCAAGTAGAACACGGGCAGCCACTGGAAAAAGCTCTGCCTCGTGTGCTCGACTCTTGATCAGGTTGGATAAGCGGGTTGGTGAGGTTGCTATGTGCTTCAACGTTGTAGTATCGATGTTCACCAAGGAATATGTCGATGACAGAATTCCATGTTCCTCCATCATAGACAAAGTTACTTCTAGCCATACAATTCGGGTTTTCGATGCAGCGCGCAGCGATCTGCACACCTGTACTAAGTTGTTGGTTCGCGAGTAGCGTCGAGAGAGTGCATACGAACTTTTGAGGCTGTAACAACTTCAGCAGGCCTCAGTAAAGACAGTATGCTGACGAGGATGTCGAGGTAGAGATCTGCTAAGTTTAATGGCGTCATGGTCAGATCAAAGATCTGGCCGCGCACTGTGTGAACCAAGGAAACCACAGAAATTCACACGTGTCGCACGGCAAACAGCTGCAACTTCTTCGACAGAGACCCGCATCTACTTGTATGATGATCTTGTAAGCTAAATCACCGCTAAGGAAAGAAGAAAGCTTGATCTCTCACTTCAGATACAGTCCCAGTTATCTCGGACCTGTCTTCACCCTCTCGTTCGAACTGGCCCATACCCATACTTGTTGATGCACGTTGATGGGTGACAGCAAGGACTCCTTCAAAGAGCTTGGACTTGAGGGTGAGCAACAAGGTCTATGCTTCGACTTCTTGTTCACTTCGTAAGGAACACATCCCTACGAGGAGAGTGTTATGAGCTCAACCTCGCTGTGGTCATTGCTGTCTTGGGTGCGGCGATGTTATGAGCGCTAGGCTCACGGTGACTTGAATGAACTACCAGAAGGCTTGGTCTAACGTCCGCACCCCTGGTATTCTAGGCTTCGTAACAGTTATGCTTGCTTAGCGACTGGCCGCCATCAAACGTGAACTAATGTTCATTTATTTCCTCTCCTCGCGATGGTGCCCCTAGGCCATGAAGTGAATGGAGACATTATCTCGCCTGCTCATCGGGTCTGAGCCAGAATCTGCGAAGTACGCTCCTTTCCAGACCCTCATTCTGCAACTTGTTTATTGTGCCTCTGCGTCAAATATAGTACCCTCTATCGACTAGTACGTCTCGCTACTTCTTTTTCGCGCTTTGAATGTCAATCTTGTATCGCAACATCATGCTATTTAAAAAGTATGTGCGTTGGAAAAAGCTGGGGCTTCGACTTTCATATAGCTAAAAATGACATGATATAATTTTTCTTACGAAGGGCTTCATCCGAGCTATCGGCAGTGTCTATGTACACCCCCGCCGTGTTCGTCCAAGTCTCCTGTTTGCAGATCTTGTAAGAAACCTCTCGTCCTCTATGATGTCGTGCGACTATGAGCCTCTCTGTTGGGTTCATAAACGAAAGTTTTACTGCCATCTAGTACTCTGATGATTTTTTTACGCTTCTGCGGCCTATCTATGACAATAAGAAAAACGAATAAACAGACTGCAAGGCTCCTAAAGATACGAGGACGCCAATGCATATTGCACTTCATCATCCAAATGGACAGTTGCCGAATGTGTGACAAAGATCGCTAGCGGTGTGTTGTTGAACTCCTTTCTCCTGCCTTTCGAAGATCCAAGATGAGTCGTGAGCCCTGCAAAGAAGTATTAGCCAAGTAAATGTGTCTAGAGAGCAGATGTACCGAAATGGAATATACGGTGACGGTCCATCTGAAATGGAGTCAGGTTCATGATGAAAACAGAACAGCGATTGAGCTAACGGGGCAACACAAAGTGTGTATTTTCCTTGAAGAGGTACACTCGCCACCGTGGAAATCAGTAATATGGCTTTAAAATAGAGAAAGGTGCAGAAGTTATTGATATATATATGCATACAAAAAGAAACTAAGCGGATTGCCCAAACGCACCAAAAGCTCTAATGAGATCAGACGATTAGTAGAATTAGGACTTTGCATTCAATACTACACCTACAGGAAGAAATATATACACCCATCCCTTACACAGACAGCCAGAGTAGGGGAGAATTTATTGACCTGCTTGAGAAAACCAATGCGGGTACCTCGAGATTGGCGACTCAGAGCGCTTTCAAACTTCAGGAGCGTGAGGGCAAAGAAAAAGACTAGACCCAAATTAGAATATTCCCTGCAGATCCATGCTCCTTGAGGTACATACCCGCCACCAACGTCGAAGGAATCCTTGGTAAAGAGCAACGTCAAATTTTGTTGATACATAGTAGTTCAGGATCACTGACCAGGCCACCAGAGTCAGTTTCACTGACGGTAGTGGGGTTGCAGCGCATCCTGGCCAGGGTAATCCACCGACGTTTACAATCGCTATATTTGCGCTCTGCCTGGCTGTCAGGACTACAATGGAAAGATTACACTATATATTAAAATTAGAGAGTAACTTTGGATTCGGTTCGAAACAGTGCACTCACCGCAAAATCCACTGATATTGTCCTTGAAATTAGTGATTCCCAATACCAGAAAGATCTTGAGACATACTCAGGCAGAGACATACACATACAATTAATACTTGGCCAAATTTATCAACATACTATTCATTGTATTACAAACAGTAAAATCTCTCACTTTTATGGCTTCTTTGGTAGAGAGCATGAATGCGCATGGTGAGTATTGAATTCACTAAAGCCGCGAGCAATAAATCCCCGGAGCTGAAAGGGCTCACATATGAGCTTATTGGACTTTGGAAAACCTCTCCACTCACTAGATATAAAAGTAAAAGTATCCTCGACAGCTGATGGGGTCAACCTGTGAGAATAAACCATTATACGGAGTGCGTTCCCGCTTACAACTAGAATCGACCGAGTCAGAAGATTGTTTAGACAAGAGATTAGACTTAGCACTTCTTGGGTGAGTTTGGAGTTACTTCCGACTGTGCATTCAAGGTTAGCAGCTAGCCGGGTTCAAAATCTTGACACCTGCACATCGCACCTGCAAGTGTAACCCAGGTAGGGAAGCTACAGTAGACCGATAGTATCGTACCAGTGAATAAATACGGTGTAGCGATAACTATCGTACCAGTGAATGTTCACTGCTGCACTACTCAATTAGGAAAGAGTACTTGTAGTCGATGCTATCGTTCCAGTGAACTCACTCGGGCGAAGGTAGCGGCACGGACGTAAGCCGCGGCGGGGAGAAAGCGTATGTGGCGGCCTTGGAAGAACCTACAAAGATTGGAGAAACGTAGACGTACTGGAATAGCAGGGGTTAGTAAATGTTAACAAAAGCGAGGAAGGCTCCGGGATTTTTGTCATATTCAACAGATGCCGCGGGATATAGTGTGCAAGCTCAGGCAATTGGGTTCTCCAATGAAGTTGCGCAACTGTATACGAGGATTACAAAACAACCTAGCTAATCACTATCTGTATCACTGGAGAGGGGCAGGGCCGCAGCATCATCGTTCTCTTCCAAAATAGATGTTAGGCTTGGGGGAATGACATCCTCCGCGAAGTTGGCCGCGGAGAATGAACCGGAAACGGGAAGAACGAGCGGGGCAGGAACATCACGACCCAAGATTGTGTGTAAATCGTTCGAACGAGGACCCATTGCATGAGGAGGAACAGAGAATATGTTTCGTGCCAGGGTTGGCATTTCCCGGTTTTGAGAGTCGGCGGGAGTGGAGTTTGCTCGTTCAAGTGATAAGCGGGAAACGTTGGCGGCAAGGTGGTCTTGTGTGCTGACCCCCTCATCAGCAGTGT